>CAHIKZ030003633.1:3032500-3042562 GCA_903632075.3 Acanthosepion pharaonis
TAATTCACAAAACGTTTAATATAAAAAAAAAAACAACCTGTATCCTATACGGAACCGTCATATGGCCGTCATATAAGGCACGTCAGGCTATACGGTTTCGTATAGGATCCAGGTACGAGTGCTCTCGAAGGACGAATATTTTCTATGAAAATTTCTCGGACATTCACGCCGGTAAATGTTATTTAATACTGTTTATTATAAACAGAGCATTTACTTAAATACTTGTATCTATAAAAAGAATGTTAAACTTGAATATATATATATATATATATATATATATATATATATTATAATAAAAAAAAAGAAAGAACAGTAAGATATATAATCCGGTGTTCTAATTGATATTTTTATTTTTTTATATTATTTTTTATTTTATTTTTACAAAACACTGCTCAATGTAAATTTACAGAGCATAAATAATATAAATTAACTAATTTAAAATACGGTTCGTTCACTACACAGGAATTAGCATGTTTGAAAAACTTAATCCAAAAACTTCAAATTTTATTATATAATTAAATTAAAATCATTAGTTCTGCTTCATCTTCAAGCGAATTTTGGAATAACTTATTTTTTTTTCAATTAACTGAGGTTTAAACGCACATGCACTTCATAATTTTTTCACGGGCAACCTTCTTATACTCATTAAAGGAAGAGAGAAAATTACATGTAAATACATATTTATTTATCCCGAGTACTTTCGACATTAGCAAAATGTCATCATCAGGGTGATGTTTTTTTTCTTAGACAATATATATATATATATATATATACATCTAAGAACACACAGGTGTCATTAAAAGATAAGAATACAGATATCTTTCCTCACCCTTTCTCGGATCAATCTTAATTGTTTTATTTACCATTCAAGGAGAATATCTTTTCTCACTATATATATATATATATATATATATATATGATCGAAATAAAAGTGTAAAATTTAATATTACAAGACATTAAAACAATATTATGTGACGTCGTCCCCTGGTCGCAGCGCCAAATGTGACGTTCTATTCTAGTCTACCACGGCACCAACTGTGACGTCCCTAAACAGCACCCATTGTGACGTCCTCGCCGCGGCGCTAGCCGTTCGCTCCTCGTTCGGGGTGTCGCTCCAAACGTGACGTCCGCCTGTCGCGTCAGTCGTGTTGTCTCGTCCTGTGCCGACCAGCTGGCTTGGTATCGGTCGCTGCACCCAAATGTGACGTTCTAACCTTTTGGTGATTCGGGTGGGAATATGGTTATATTTTTCATATCAGCCTCGTCGTTCCCAACTCGCTTCCAACGCCTGGTTACCAAGGTAACTGCATTGATCTCCAGTCTGCCTACCCACGTTGTGAATTGATCTTAGGCAGACGAGATCAAACAGTGGTTGGGGCCGTAATGCAAACCGAGTTCAACGGGGTTGATACCACACAAATATGCATGAAAGAAAAGAAAATGAAAACTCAAAAGTTCAAAGTATCAAAGAAAAAGGTAACAAACTTTATGTCTCGTTGTTCGATACATAGGACTGCATCTATCTCCCGACCCGTTCTATGGATTGTGACACGTCGTTTTCCGTTGGGCAAGTTTTTAACGCTTCAAGTTGTTTGTTTCTAAGAAATTGGTGTTTCGGTGTGTCTTTGGACGAAAGTCGAAAAAAAAAAAACTTATTGTGGTGGTCTGTATCTAAGTCGCTCTTCAAAATAATTGTTCTTGGGTTGAAGAGGAGTCCGGAATTTGCGTGAATCTTGGTCAGCTATCTGCGAGGCGGCTTCAACTGAGACTGACTCTTCGCTGCAACTCCAACTCAAACTGAAATTGAACTGGAACTGATTACTGCTCGTTGTGGTTTCGCTTATATGGACGCCGACCAAAACCGGGGTGGGTCTGTCGGCGTCGGGGTTTCTCGATAATTCTAAATACATATCTACCTCTCTGGTTAGAAATTTCCACTTTTTTTCCATTTTTGGAAAACTTTCTTCACCCCACCTTCTCACCATACTTCAGAGGGCGTGAACTGCCTCCCCACTTCTTCGTAGCAGCTTCTCATACCTACAATCTGGATGGGCGGCGACAGCCTCCTTCGTGCGTCACGTGACCACCACTTGACCAATGATGTCTTAGTCGGGCGTGGACGAATCCGCGGCTTTGTTTCGGAAAAAAATATCTTGCTTAACCAAAAAAATTATATTTCCTCCTAATTTTATTCCTCTTAATCGCCGTTATCATTTATGGTAGCCGCAAACGGGACAATATGAACAATGGCGGTCATAACCTTTGTTCTACACGTGGTTTTTGTCAGGTATTTTATCGCTAATTATCCGAATGGGTGGTCTTTAACACGGCCAACCGTCGCCCTGAAAAAGACATTTCTAAATTGCCATTCATTTCCTTCGGTACATATTTCTGATAACATAATTTTATTATCGCAGGCCAAGGATGTTCCGTCGAAGGAAATCGGTCAGCGGAGACTCGTGGGTGGCTTTTAAATTTTTTCATGTCTGTCCAAAGTTCTTTTAGTTGCCTGTTTTCGTCACTTATCGAAATAACATTTTCATTTGAATTTTTTTGGGCAGTCGGTCTGTAGTTGATAATAAGATGCCTTCCCGTACCAATAGTTTGTTTTCATATCCTTAGATAACACAGCCGTCGCCAAAACATATCTGATTTTTTTTTTTCTTTATGTTTTCTTTTACTCAGAATTTCCCTGTCATTGTAATGACATTTTTCGCCATTTGTTACTTATCAAAATATCCCATATCCATTGTCTCAGCCTGTGTGTGTGTGTTCTGCTTATCATCCACGATTCAGCCCTTAGCTCTCCTTTTCAAAATTCTTTTCTTTTTCTTCGTTTTTTCTGCCTCGTTAAATGGTGCCACAATTAAATAATAAAAAAACAAACTCAAGAACAAGGGGGGAGGTTTTGGTTTCCTGCTCATCAGGCTTCCAAGGGAGATTCAAAATTAAACAGAGAAAGGTACAAAATCAAATAGGTGAAAAAAATACATATATGTACATATATATACCTGTATATATGCAAGAAGGAACTAGAGGCAGATGATTTGAGTCCCAGCAACACTCACGTTGTTATGCACAAAGAAGGCTTGAAGGGACCAAAACCACACGATGTAAAGCGCGTCCAGAACCTTCAGATGAAATACGGAGTGTGACCGGGCCAACACGGTGAACCAGTCGACACTGAATTTGGCAGCACAATCTCTGCTATTTAAAAGATGTTCGCATATGGCGGAACTGTAGGTGTTCGGGACGAGTCCACTTTAAGGCAAGGTGAGTTTTCAATATTATTTTAGTAGGAACGTGCTGCTTTATTCTAATGTCTAAGCGCTGAGACATTTCTCCGTTTCATGTAGTTGGCTCCGCAACTACAAACGTATTTGTAAAACAATTGAATTAATATGGTGAGGAGGAGAACGTCTTACACGCAGATCGAAACATAGGCCGAGTTTGAAAATAATCCGAACTTCAGCAGAGTCAGAAAAAAAATCAAAAACAGCGAACCTTTGATGAAATTTGCTTGGCTATTTTGTCACATTTGGTACCATATTGCCCCGGTCACCGATTCCGTATTTCATCTGAAGTTTCTGGGGGCGCTTTACATCGGGTCCCGCAAGTTTTCTTTGTGCAAACAACGTGAGTGTTTGCTGGAAATGCTGTCATCTGCCTCTAGTTCCTTCTTGCATACATACAGGTATATATGTACATATATGTATTTTTTTTCTACTATTCTGATTGTACCTTTTCTGTTTTAATTTTGAATCTCCCGTGGAAGTTTGATGAGCGGGAGCGAAACCGGTTGCTTTCCCCTTGTTGTTGTTGAGTTTTTTTTATTATTTAATATTGTTTTAATATGTCTTGTAATATTAAATTTTACATTTTTATTTCGATCATTAAACTTTGTACCTACAAAAATATCTTTAAATATATATATATATAGTATTTACTAAGAAAATTATAGCATAAACATGTTAAAACATCACTATAAAACAGCAATTTTACTTCTGGTATCTTGTCAAGTGATTTTATTGATTGCAGAATGAAGAGTTTTAAAAACTTACCAAACTCCTCTAATTAAAGCGTAACATTGTCCATGTGTACTTCTTATTATATATGGATGTTAGAGGTTGGTTAATGAATTTTGAGCAATAAAATGATATTTTTTTTATATATTAGTCTTTTGACTAAATAGAAACACGAAGCGAATGATTTTAAAGTCGGGATTTTCGGACATGCCTGTGACCTTTTTCAACAAAACGAGGAATAAACAAAGTGAGGCATACTCTTCCGAGGAATGCTATTGCTGTTGATTAGACGTCTCCCTGTGGGGACTATATTCGCTGAGTAAATAGAAATGCTTGTTTAATCCTTTACTGTATGATTTTATTTTGACAAAGTCCAGCTTTTTTTTATTCTTCGTCTACATGAAAAAGGACACAGGCGTGTTTCAAAATTCAGACCTTAAAATCTTTATCTTCGTGCTTCAATTAAAAATCCATTTTCCGCGTAGTTAATCTTGCATCGAAATAGAGATTATCGTCTACGTGTGTATCACATATAATATTTACTTATGAATATGACTATATATATATATATATATATATATATATCCAAATGTAAAAAACGAAGAGTAAGATTTCAGCGTTCAAAACATAAATTTAAAGCAGGGCTCAGTGCTGAAGTAGAGCCGAAAATATTTATTTATTATGCAGTTTTACATTAGAACATGCACATACCCACTACAAAACTGTACATCTTGTTTCAACGTTAACAAAATAACGTTTCTTCAGGTGGGGAATCACGATATATATATATATCTTCAATAAATGAAAATAAAGTTAACATCAAGCAGCGAGTGAATGCAACACACACACACACACACACACACACACACACACACACACACACACACACATATATATATATATATATATATATATATATTAACTCTACTCACCAGGGACATAAACAAATAATCGCGCACACATGAAGATACGCGCAAACACACAGACCCACACGCATCTATCTATCTATCCATCCATCCATCCATCTATCTATCTATCTATCTATCTATAAACGGAAATGTTAGTTTCAAACTTGTATAATTCAGGCAAACATGTTTTATACACATAACTGTAGATTTTCTTGTAGAAATTACATACACACACACACACAATGGCACGCAGACACACGCACACACGCAGCACCCCCCAATATATATATATATATAAGGAATGTACATTATTGTATATTCTGTCTGGTACAGATTAATACATTTATATTTAATACTAATATATAAATGTTAGATATATATATATATATTTCTGAGATAAGGTATTGCAACTATTTACACTATTTACATCGATCGGACATTTGGCCAGAACTTTATTGCCACACTCACGACGTTTCATCCGTTCTACGCTCTTCTTTCCTTCTTCAGGAAAATACGAAAACTTATGGAATCTGCGCATATGCTAGGCCACAAAAAAGTCTGCCAAGCATAGAGCATAGATATAAATAGATTATTGGACCCAGTCATACAGATTGTGATAGCAAAAGAACAATAACAGAAAATTATAATATGAGCTCTGGTAAAAAAATTTTAACGGAGACATCGGTGATGATGATAAATATCTATATACTTATATATTTGAATATGTGCATATGTATATTTTAATATATGCATGAGGAAAATATATGATCTCTCTCTCTTTTCTATATATATATATATATATATATATATATATATTTGCACATATGAAACACTTGGTTCTGTGAGTATTGTAATACTGTAATCTTAATATCTATATCTATGACTCCCTCTATCTTTCTCTCTGTATATACAGACACGCACAAACAAACACGCATATATATATATATATATATATATATATATAATATGTGAAAAGATATAGAAAATAGGAAGGAAGTGGTTAGGTAAATAATCCAAAGTATTTTTGTTATTATTTTTAAAAAATAGTGCTCCATACAAAAGTAGAGCATAAATATAATTATTTATTTAAAAATATAATTCCAACACGCGACATAAGAGGTCTCATGTTTCAAAACAAGAGCCGAAAACTTCAATATAATTATTTGAATTAAATTGAATTAAAGTAAACTCTGTTCTATCTTCAAGCGAAATTTTCTTTTGGAATAACTTATTTCTGAAATTTACGTGTTTTAATAGCATATTCATTATTGAAATCAAAATTTCCTTGGTAACAGCCAGGGCGATTGTTTAAGTTGGTAGGGGTGTTGCGTGTTAATTTGTATCAGTATAGAGTTACATTCATAGATGTCAAGTCAGGTAAGGTGGGGGTGTCTAAATTTAAAACGGAAGATGTTTTCGCCTAGTCTGGTTTACGTGTCTATGGAGATTTATTTATTTTATTATATTTCGTTATGAAAGGGTTTTGTGTATATAAAAACTGCCGTAACATTTGTTTTTTGACGACTTTATAAAGTGTTATCCATTTTTTTGTATGGTATTTAAACTATTTATTAGGACTATGGATTATAAAAATTATTTTATTGTATGTTTGTTTTTAAGCTAATTATTCAATGCAAAGATTTGATGATGTCGGCAAAAAACCATTAACTCATGTCTATTGTTTAATAGATTTTTATTATTTAGAAACTTTATAATGTGCAGTTTCTCATGGAGGCACAAAGGGCATGGGTCATCCCAAGTTTTACAAGTTCTAGTCCTGCTTATAATTTTCCATTTTACTTTAGGTGTCCTATTTATTTCCTTCAAATGCCAAACATATTTAGATAGAGAAGTCTGATTTTTTTTTTATATTGTTGAAAGAGCACTTATGCTGCCTCCATCTGGCTTTAAATTCATTCTTCGTAGACCCAATGTATATCATATTAGTATTAGGACTCTCAGAGTAACTCCAGTAACTCTTAATACTCTATATATATATATTGTGTTAATTATGCATATATCCATACGTAAGTGTATATATAATTATGTGCCTATTTACATATATGAAATGTGCACTTTATATGAAAATATATGGACACAAACACATACACCCATAATTTCATATATATATATATATATATATATATATATATATATATATATATATATATATATATAAAAAGAGAGAGAGAGAAAGAGAGAAAGAGAGAGATGTATGTGCGTATGCTTGTATGCGTGTGAAAAAAAAATCTTTTACCCCTGAAAGTAAGCTGAAAAAAATGTGAAAAGATTAAGGCCATATCATTTGAAATAGATGGGCAATCTTCTCTTATCAGAAAATGGTCGTAAGAACGAGGGCTTAAAAATGAAGAAACTGGCGATCAAATCAGAATAAAAAAAAATAAAAACAGTCCAAGACAAGTGCGGACGTGGCGTGGCAAATAAAACGGTAAATTATTTAAATCATAATAAAAAAGCAGTAGATATTGATAATAAAAAAAAAAAAAATTAACGAAAGGAAAAGGAAAGGAAAAAAAAACTCGAAGGGTGAATTAGGAAAAAAAGAAAAAAAAAAGGAACATATCGGACGAATAATGAATGAGGTAGTACCGCGAAGGGAGAAAGAAATAGTTTTTTTTTAGGATTTTTTTTTTTTTGTTTCTTTTTTGAGAACTACAACACGTGATTAAAGGCGAAATGTAAGTGTTGAATGATTTCTTTCTTTTTTTTTTTTTTGTTTTCTCTTTTCTTTTTCGAAACGAAATTTGGCGATTATTGAATCGCTAAACCGGTGACGAAAATAAAACGACCTAAAAAAATTAAAAAATAAATGAAAAAAAAAAATGCCAGAAATTGAAAGAAAAATATTTGATATAAAACCGAAAAAAAAAAAAAAAAAAAAAATCAAAATGAAAGCTCAGCAAACGAAAAAGAAATAATGTCCGGTTTAAATATATAAAACTTTCCTTATGAGAAAATAATCGGCATTCATTATCTGAACAGCCCGTCCTGCTGTCTGCAGAAATTTATAAAAAATCTTTCTCATGGAAAAATATTCTATAAAAATACATTTCTCAACTCCAGTAACTCTTAATACTCTTTCTATTATAGATGGGAGTTTCCTTCCTAACCTTTTTGTTTGATGTAGTGTGGAATAGCAACTTTTGAATACAGGTATACCTCACAATTACGTCGGTAAATTGTTCCAGGAGAGGCGACTTAAGTCGAAAAACGACTTAATCGCATTTACTTGTCTCTGAATTTACTTGTCACTAGGCTAAACCACAAATAACAATTCCCAGCTGTGTATTTTATTTATAAATACATTTTTAATAATATATGGTCAATGAGAATCTATTTTAAGCTTACAAACAAATAAATTTTAGTTTTTAATATAGTACCGAAAAAAGCGATCTAAATTTACGAATACATATACGTAGATACTTGCAAATGTAAACGTTTACAATTTGGCGATCTTTACAGTACATCACGAACTTTTAGTTGTGACTGTGGTTTGCTCTAAGACATTAAAAAATAAAATGGTTTTGGAAGGTTAAATAACAAAAACAGTTATTAAAATTATTTTGCCATAGTAGAATATAAACTAATTTATGCTAAATTTATTAATATTTACATTCAATTTGTTTATTTACATCACAAATGGAGATGGCTGTGGATCGTCAAACCAATGTAGCTCTACATTCATCACTAAAAATTACCACTAAGAAATCAGTTTTCATGTACTTCTTTGCTGAAATTATGAATTTTTCTTTGAGATGTTTACTTAACGGAATTAGTTTTTGCTGCTTTTCTGTCTTTCATCAATATTTTAAATATCATTCTTCTTTTTCTCTCTCTTTGCAGGCACAACACCAGTTTCTTCAAATATTATCCTGCCGGTCGACTCACTTTTCTTGCTTATCTTATGACTTATATAATTTATAAAGATCAATAATTAGCGTACAAGACGCTCTCAATCGTATTTTAAAATGTATTGTATTGGATTTATTAAATAAATTCAGTAAGCATATACAGGTATACCTCACCCTACGTCGCTAATTGTATTCCAGAGGTCACGACTTAGGTCGAAGAGCGACTTAAGTCGAATTTACTTGTCTCCAAATTTACTTGTTACTAGGCTAAACCACAAATAACCATTCCCAGTTCTGTATTTTATATATAAATGCATTTTTAATATTATATGGTCAATAAGAATCTATTTTAATCTTACAAACAAATACATTTTATTTTTAATATAGTACAGAAAAAATGTAATCTAAATTTACGAATACATACTTGTAAATGAAGATGTGAAGAAAAATTTTGAAAAAACAAACAAAATCCTTAAATGTTGTTTAAAATGAATGAAATGTCGACGTCTGACGTTTCGGTTTAATAAACCTTTTTCAAGACAATATTCATTAAAATACAATACAGTTGAATATGATGGACATAAAAAACATAAGTCTTATCCAAAACAGATAACTGAAAATTTTTAAAACGATCAGCTTTCCGTCTAACATGGTCACGCTGTCGTCACATGGGCGACGCTTTCAGAACGTATTCCTAAAAAGTTTGTGATTATTTTGAAATGAAAAGAAAATGAAAAGAATTCTATTAGGTTCTAAAATTTTTATGTGTATGCTTGTCGAGCATCAATCTCGCTAAAAAATTCATTCTGTCGGATTTATATCCATTTACACTTGCTTATATAAATGAAGATGTTTATAATTTGACGATCTTTACAGTATATCGCGATCTCTTTAGTTGTGACTGTGGTTTGCTCTAAGGCATTATAAAATAAAATGATTTTGTAAGGTTAAATAACAAATACAGTTATTAAAATTATTTTGCCATGGTATAATATAAACTAATTTATGTTAAATTTATTAATATTTACAGTCAATTTGTTTATTTACATCACGGATGTAGATGGCTGTGAATTGTTAGCATCAACATCAGATTCTGGCTGTTGTTGTTCGATACGCTTTTTAATAAGAAACTGGTTGAAAGTTTTGAACTGTGTTGTCTTTTTTCAAGGATTACATAAAAAGAATAAAAGATTCGTGACAAGCATGCATAACTTTTGAAAAGCGTTGAAAGCTGTGTTCCTTTCAGTTAATAACTTT
>CAHIKZ030003634.1:0-111018 GCA_903632075.3 Acanthosepion pharaonis
GATTACCCATAATTTATGTCACTATCAATAAGATCCACAGTCTATTCATGTCAAGCTAAAAAAAAAGTTTCCCTTGGAGATTTTTATTTGCCTTACTGGCAAGATAACCTGATGTTGTTCAGTATAAAACTTTTTACATCAGTATTATTCTCAGTTAATCTTTCCTGTTTTTTTTTTTTTATGTACCTATGTAGTGAAAGCATTCAACAGTAACAGAAACTCAAAGAAATGTTCCAACAATTATACTTCATCTTCTGAAGAATGATATTTATTTTAACTTATTCTTCTATATGATATGTCCCATCCAGATGTGGGTGGTAATGGTTCTCCACAACATCCTGTCCTTCCACTATTTCTCCTAATACCAACAATTTACACAAGCCTATTAAGTAGCTTATGCATGGCTTCCTTCTGCCTCACTTGTCTTAAACATGTCCTGTGAGTTTTAAATTTTTCAGGCCCTTTGTTTCTAGAAATTTCAACTCTCTTTCTCATTCTAAGTGTCCTTTTTGTTTCCATTTTCTGTAAAATTTTGTCATTGCTCACATATTCACTTCATTGTATTCTCAGCATCCTTCTGTAAAACCACATTTCTGTTGCTTCAAGTTTCTTCATCTATGAGGAGATTGTCCAGCTTTCACTGGTGTATAACAGCTCAGTATGCTTTTCTTTGGTTCTAACAGAATTGTCCAGTTTCTTAATACTTTGCTCAAGTTTTGGAAGGAATCTGTTGAGCGAAGACAGAAATAAAAACCAAGACAGTCGATCATCAAATGACAAAAAAAATAGTTTCTGAGTTGGAGGATTCTATGCATCCTTCCAGTTAATAAATTAATTCTTTGAAAATCAATATTTAACAATTTCCAACCAATGGGTTGCATTCCTGCCGATGATAAAAGACATACTTCATGATCCCTTTGGATAGTATTTAAGTAAAGTTTCTATATGGTCAAAATAAGTAAGGGGAAAGAATGGTAACGTATGATGCACACAGCTTCAAATAAATTCCTTATTCATTCACCTGTCTTCTTCACCAAACTATGCAACATTTTACACTCTTCTTCACTAAGCTATGCGACATTTTACACTCTTCTTCACCAAGCTATGCGACATTTTACACTCTTCTTCACCAAGCTATGCAACATTTTACACTCTTCTTCACCAAGCTCTGGGACATTTTACACTCTTCTTCACCAAGCTATGCAACATTTTACACTCTTCTTCACCAAGCTCTGGGACATTTTACACTTCTTCTTTATAACATTTTTCTTTTATGACATTTTACACTCTTCTTCACCAAGCTCTGGGACATTGAACATTTTTTTCTTCACCAAGCTATGCAACATTTTACACTCTTCTTCACCAAGCTCTGGGACATTTTACACTCTTCTTCACCAAGCTATGCAACATTTTACACTCTTCTTCACCAAGCTCTGGGACATTTTACACTCTTCTTCACCAAGCTATGCAACATTTTACACTCTTCTTCACCAAGCTATGCAACATTTTACATTTTCACGACAACTCTTCATTTTCACTCTTCTTCAAGCTATGCGACATTTTACACTCTTCTTCACCAAACTGCAACATTTTACACTCTTCTTCACCAAGCTATGCGACATTTTACAATTTTTCTTCACCAAGCTATGCAACATTTACCTCTTCTTCACCAAGCTCTGGGACATTTTACACTCTTCTTCACCAAGCATACAACATTTTTACACTCTTCTTCACTCAAGCTCTGGGACATTTGGACTCTTCTTCACTAAGCTATGCAACATTTACACTCTTCTTCACCAAGCTCTGGGACATTTTTACATCTTCTTCACCAAGCTCTGGGACATTTTACACTCTTCTTCACTAAGCTCTGGGACATTTACACGATTTCTTCACTAAGCTATGCGACATTTTACACTCTTTCTTCACTAAGCTATGCGACATTTTACACTCTTCTTCACTAAGTTATGCGACATTTTACACTCTTCCTCACTATGCTCTGACATTTTTACACTCTTCTTCACCAAGCTCTGGGACATTTACACTTTTCTTCACCAAGCTATGCGACATTTTACACTTTTCTTCACTAAGCTATGTGACATTTTACACTCTTCTTCACTAAGCTCTGCGACATTTACACTCTTCTTCACCAAGCTATGGGACATTTTACACTCTTCTTCACCAAGCTATGGGACATTTTACACTCTTCTTCACCAAGCTCTGGGACATTTTACACTCTTTTTCACCAAGCTCTGCGACATTTTACACTCTTCTTCACTAAGCTATGGGACATTTTACACTCTTCCTCACTAAGCTCTGGGACATTTTACACTCTTCTTCACCAAGCTCTGGGACATTTTACACTCTTCTTCACCAAGCTATGCGACATTTTACACTCTTCTTCACTAAGCTATGTGACATTTTACACTCTTCTTCACTAAGCTCTGCGACATTTTACACTCTTCTTCACCAAGCTATGGGACATTTTACACTCTTCTTCACCAAGCTATGGGACATTTTACACTCTTCTTCACCAAGCTCTGGGACATTTTACACTCTTCTTCACTAAGCTATGCGACATTTTACACTCTTCTTCACTAAGCTATGCGACATTTTACACTCTTCTTCACTAAGCTATGCGACATTTTACACTCTTCTTCACTAAGCTATGTGACATTTTACACTCTTCTTCACTAAGCTATGCGACATTTTACACTCTTCTTCACTAAGCTATGCGACATTTACATCCTTTCTCACCAAGCCACATGCCACATACACTCTTCCTCACCAGGCTATGTGAAACTTTGACTTTCCTCCTTCCTTCCTTGCTTCTTTTTTCTTACACATACATGTGGAGAAATCACATTTCCTTTCATCTTAGCAAGCAGCTACTAACAAGGACTTTAACACTAATACAAGCTGAGAAAAATTTAGTTGTAAAACCACAAAAATTAAACTATTTTGTCTTTTTTAAAAAATCCTTTCTTGCCTTTTTTGTTGTTGTGGGTTGATTCAAATCTGCAGCAATGTGCATTCAGATTTTGGGATCGCATTTTCCCTCCACTGTTGTAAAACTTCTGAGATATTTAAATCTTTGTACTAGCTTGATTTTGGTGTCTCCAATTTGTAGTTTACATCTTGGGATAATTCTCTTGCTGATAGTCATAGATTCTGTCTTCTTTGAATTGATGGTCAGTCCTTTCTTCTTGCTTTCCTTTAGCTACTGTAGGAATGCCTGTAGTTTACTTTCTGCTGTCAATACAGATATCTGCACATCTAATTCTAAGATTGGGAACACCAATAATTTATCTTGTAGGGCCTACAAAACCATAATAAATTCCATGTAAACCTTTCCTAACTCAAGATAAACCTTTCCAAAACAGAAACTATGAACCAGAATTGGGATGAAAGCAGTGAGGGCACCTACCTTGAATCCATCATAAAAATTCAGTATGTGAAATTAGTAAATATTGAACACTTCAGATAACTATAGTAGAAAAAGAAATTGAACATAGAATAATTGTGTTAACACTGCAAATTGCTATGAAACCAAAACATCAACCTGAAAACTTTAGTCATATTCTTAAATAGCTTCATCAGATTAAAACTTTCGTATGGATGTCATGCATGACACTAAGTCCATCCAGAAATATCTAAACGTTCAGCTGTATAGTTACTTTCTAAGATGATAAAAAAAGGCTTTGAGTTAGTAAAGACTGATGGTCTTGGCAAAGATCATTCTTTTTTGAATATTGCTAGAGAATCACAAACAAAGAACTGTACCAAATAACAGAAACCATATCACTTAAGGACTGCCAACATCAGTAACAACTAAAATGGAAATTACATGAGAAAAAATGACTTAATATAAAATTTGACATTCCATACAACTTCAGACAAAAAGCCAGGAAGGAAAATTCCAAATCAATACTGGAAGAAACAATAGCAGCTACTAGACTTGAAAAACCTATTTATCTGAAAATTGTTTTATAGGAAAGATTTTATAAATTTTAACTGAACACAGTACTGGCTGCTCAGACAATGAATGCCAAAGTTTTCTGTGGAGGGAAACAACTAATATTACCATTTCTATTTAAAAAAAAGATATAACACATTTCTATCTAGCTATACCATAATAGGGAATATAAACTTTGTATCCCCCCCCCCCACAAAAAAACACAGAGACATACAATTTATCTTGTATGGATCCATTTGGAATGCAGATATGATAGAATAGGACAATATCAACAAGAAAATAACATCATCATAAACTGTCGCAACTTGGTAAGCGGGGGTCTGTAGTATCAACAACAATGCAGTTTCTGCTGGGTACCTTCTATCCACCAAAGTGATATTCCAGTTCTTTTATTCACACATAAGCTATGATTGACATAATACTTCTGTGTCTGAACAATTAGCTGAAATGGTGCTTTTCTTTCCTTAGTTCCCGGTTACAACATAAACAAAATTTTAAATAAAATAAAAATAAATTTCTTTTGTTTGAATAAATTTTTAAGCTTTATCATGCATTGAATTAAAGAAATCTTAATTTTTGCTTGTGTCAGTTTTAATTTTTATTTCTAAAGTATTCCTTTTTTTGTCCATAGACATTAGGAAAATCTTTTGGTACATTTCAGGTAAACTCAGTTCTTATTTCATTAAATACAAAAACAGAAAATATTAAACATTATGTCTGCAACGATGAAGTTACAGTTTCTTACCTTTATTATAACTTTCTTTATTGTCTTTAGCTCTAAATTTGTTGCATTTGTTATTTTTTAAAAATTTATACTTCTTCGAAATATTGTTCATCGTGTCTTGTTATCACAACTTATGTCATTATCCCTAAAGATAGTGTATATTTCTTCATAACAAATAAAAAATATCTGAAGGTTAACTGAAACACTCTCTTTCTTCCATATCAAATTACCCAAATCTGCAAATTCTTACCATAATTTTCAGTAGGTAAATACATTTTCAATTGTCATATATACCACAGTTTTTCTTTAATTTTTAAGTCTTATTGTCTTGAAATATACAATTTTGTGCAAACCATACTTCAGGTTTAAAAGAAATATTAAAAGAAATTTATCCTATAATATATATATATATATATATATATATATATATATATATATATATATATATATATATATATAATAAAAATCTGTAAACCTATTGAAATAAGAATTACTAGAATTTAATATATTTTAGGCCAGCAGAATGGTTGTGAAGATAGTGCTCAACAAAAAACTAGTGCAGCAATCGTCAATAAATTAATGTAAGTTCAGTTGACTTAGCTTTCTACTAACTTCAAAATTGATTGAACTTTTATTAATTTATTGATATATATATATATATATATATATATATATATATATATATAGATAGATAATATTAATGGTAAATATACACATACATATGCAATCATATATCTAAAATATATAAATATATATATACATACACATACATATACATATGTATAAAAAATAATTTCAAGAGGATAGAATCCAGGTAGAACTCAATGTCCAGGACAGAGTAAGGATATAATAAAAAGGCTTAAACATCAATATTCCATGGTCATAATTTATTCCATTGGAATCGTAAATACGATCCAATTCAACAGACCTACAAATACAAAGAGTAAACAGAAAAAACAACTCCAGGAATAAAAAATAAAATTTAGTGAGTGTATTTATAAGAGTGTGGGATGATTGTTAGAGTAAAAGAAAGCTATAGGGAGGGGTAACAGACGAGAGAAGAACAGGAGAAGAACAGTAAGGTCTAAAGATGAAGTGGGTATTAAAATTTAACAGAGAGAAGTTTTAAAGGGAGTCAAAGACAGTTGAAGTGAGAGAAATATGAATGTTCTCGGATGTTTAATACATTAAAGATGTAACAGAAAAAGGATACATTTTGTGGTGACATACACACCATAGACGATATAATCTTAAAGATCAGAAGATGAGAGAGGAGAGGAAAAGAAAAGAAAAAGGGGTGGGGGAGAGAGATGTGGTGGGGGAAACTAAAACCGAAGGACATTTATAAAAAAGGGCCGCTTTGTAATCAAGAAAATTTGACAAAATTAATATCGACTACAGTTTACAAATCAAATATAAAAAAATATAACGATTATCTAATCTAGCAAGGACCTATATTTTTATGTTCAAAAACACATATGTATACACATACACAATAACATAACGTACATATTTTTATTTACGTGTACATACATATATATACCCATGTACACACATACACATATATATACATATATATATATATATATATATATATATATATATATATATATATATATATATATATATTCTTAAATTACATACATCATACCCATAAATATATATATATATATTATATTAGCTTTTATAGATTTAAATAATGGACACAGAAATCAAATTACAAAATTATTAGAACACATGAGAAATGGTATAAAATGATAAATCAAAACATTGTCTGTGGTATTCAAAAATATGTTCATCATATATATATATATATATATATATATATATATATATATATATATATATATAGGATATATTTGGGAAGCAGCTTTTCATTTATACATGTTTTTTTTAAAGAGTAATGAAAGTTCTTGGAGTATTTTTTAATTTATTTTTCTACATTTTAGGTCATTTTTCCAAGACAGAGAAATGGAATCTTTTAAAGATAAATATTTGCAATGTTGTATATAAACACCAGACCATCAATATAAACTAAATTCCTTTATCAACATATGGTTCTTTAAAAGACTTTTGAGTCTTAATGGACTTTGGATGTCCATGTAAGCATGTTTTGAGGAAATTTCAAGGAAAATGACACTGTGGATGTCCTCAAATTTAGAACGATAAAGATTTGAACATTTTGTTCAATTCTTGTATATAAATTGTGGAAAGAAAATAAAGAATTTGGATTTGCCTAGATAAAATACTGAAAGGATCAAAAGGGGCAGAGAAAAAAAGTTTGAGTCCTCGACATAATGATCTTTTGGTGGGATGACAGGGGAAGGGAAAATAATTGACACAAACACATTTATATATAAATAAATATAGTAAAATTAACCATGTACTGAAAGAATACAACACACAGAAGAATAAGTGGTTTAGTGAAAATATAGAAATCAAAATCACACTGTTCTGCATAAATAATATAGGTAGTTCAATGTCTATTTAAATCAGAATTAAAAAACACCTTTAAAATTATCTTCTCGATAATAAGATATTTCATTGTAAGGCGATGAATTTTTTTTTTTTTATTATTTTGTTTTCGAATGATCAGGACATCAGTGACAAGATCAAATGTTTGATGTGGTCAGATTGGCATCCTGAAGTCAGATTACAAGCAGCACATTGCCTTATATAAACAAATATAGGAATATAAGTTCATGATGATCTTCTTTTGAAATTAAAGCATCCTGATTCACAAGTTCGTATCAAAGCTGTCAGATTGATTGGACATTTAGGTGAGTCGCTGATTCTTTCCTTAAGCATTTTATGATACAAGTAAATCAGGGAAAAAAATCAAATAAAAGTGATTAAATTGACTATTATAAATGAAAAAGAAAGGATCTTTTACAAAAATACATGTAATATTTGATATATGTGATTAATTTTGTTGCTATCTTAACATGAATTTGTTGAAAGAGATTTTAATCTGAATTTTAATGTAAATTTTTTCACAGATTTTAACATGAATTTTAATTCTAATTTTTTGACAGGTATTTTAAACTAAATTTTGACATGAATTTTTTAACAGAGATTTTAACATTAGTTTTAACATGGATTTTTTATAGCGATTTTAACATGAATCTTTCAGACAGATTTCAAATAATTTTAAAATTAATTTTTTGACAGGTTTTTAACATCAATTTTTTTAGAGATTTTGACAGATTTTAAGAAGAGCTGTTAAATTACTTATTCATTTGTGTTTTCTTTTCATCTTTTCTGTTAGGGACAGTGTTAGTCCATTTTTTTTGTTGCTAGTTTTTTTTTTCTTAATGAAATTTGTGCAAACTCTTGTTGGTCAATTTTTGTCATATAAATTCAAAACCATTATTTTTCAAATTGTAACTAAAAATTTTTTATAAAAATTTAAGGAAAAACAGAAAAAACTAAATAAGAAAATGTTATCCTTTAAATTAGATTTGCTTTTCAAATTTTTGTAAATTTGTGTGAAAAATCAATATATTGGATTTTTCCTTTTTTTTTCAGGTGTTGGAAAAATGGTCATCCATGCTGGTTCAGACATTTCCTTTATATTTATAATAGCAATGAAAAGTTCTTTTTTTCTTCCTTGGACTTTTTTTTCTTTTGTAGGAAATACCTGGAAAAAGTGGAAAATTAAAATGTCAAGTGTTGACGACTCAAATACAACCGTATAATGCAAAGAAATAATCTTTTTTTTTTACATAGGCAAAAGGAAAACCAGATTGAAATAATCATATATTTATGTACATATTAACATTTGTTTTTATATGGTAAACATTGTGTTTATTCTGGATGTAATCAAAGTTCAAAAGTTTGACAAAATCTTTACATTTGTTAAAGGGTAGTTTGTGAAGTCTTATGCCTTGGTTAATATAAAGTGTGTATATATGTGTATGTATGTATGGATGCTGACTGAATGTGTGTGTATAGGTGAAACACTTTAATAGAACTGTATTTGTGTGTGAGTGCTAATACGTGAAATTTGATTACAGTAGTTTCAAAAGGGCATGGATATTCACTAAAGTTTGGTGTGATTCTTTTTTTCCATGGCTATGAATATTTTTTTGAGTTGTGTACCGTTTCCAGGGAATCCCTGTGATATATAAATAGACTGAGACGTTGTTATGGTAATGAAATAATTTGGTAAGGTTTTTACAAATCCAATAATAATATAAATTAATTCAACGTCCAAGTGCTGTCTATGGGTTTTTGAGATGAGTTATTTTATTTACTATTTACAAAATTGGACTATATATAGTTATCCTTATCATATTTGTGAATGGCACAGTGGGAAATCTTTTTAGTTTGTTTTATTATTTAATTTTGGTCCCTATGTTTTTGACTGATTTGGACAAAAGTGCAGAATTTTAGTGATTCTGTTAACAGGATTAATGTGGGGGTGTGACATCCATTATCTGGTGTGGAACTTATTGGTTGTAAAATATAGGATTTTATATTCTATACTTTTATATTTACAATCAAATGTGAAAAGTCAGTAATGACTTGAACTTTTTTTTTGGTAAATTTTACTACCAAAAGATAAGGACAATCTCTCATAAAATGTAAATAGTGAATGCTAAAAAGAAAACACTAAGTTATCCACAGCTAATATATGATTTACAGAATACAGTTTTTTAAAAAAAGGATTATTGGTAGCTTCTTGCAGCATTCTAAACAAAATTATAATGATATTTTAAAAGATCTCCCATATAAAACATGTCACTTTTTTTATTCTAAGATTATTAAACAATAAATTAAACAACATTTTTGAATATTGGGTGGTGGAAAATAAAGTCAATTGAAATATCAGTTAGTTTATTTTGTTATTTAAAATTTGCCAAAGTGTCAGACATGACAAAATTATGCAGGTGTATTTTAAGAAGACTTTATTCAACTTAGAACCCAACCTAAAAATGAAACAAGGATAACTTATAGTCCCAGTTAAAAAGGAATAGAACCTCTCAAAGAGGAGAGTAACATTCTTAAGGGACACCACATAAATAAATAACAGTCAGAAAGAAATATTTGTTACTGATGTTAAATTAATGTGCTTGGTTATTTATTAAAATAGATTGAGATTCTGTGAACAGTATGTTAGTGGCAGTAAGTGTCCAAAAATTGCAGCTGAATGATTAAAATTATTTAATCTCTCTTTATTAGCAACATTTTAGCCAAAAAGTACTCTCTTTAGTAGAAGTGATAGAAAGTCTGAAACTGTTCTTGTGTTTGTTTTTTTTTTCTTAAGGACAGAAATAAAAGAAATCTTAATTCCCTTATCTTAATTATTTCAGCCAATTATGGCATAATCCCCTCTACAAAAATGGATGAACTACTAGGGTTTTTTTAGATCAAAATATTGCCTGATAAGGAAATACTAAAATTTGAATATTAAATTAGAATGAATAATTTTACCAACTAGAATGCACATAAGTTCTCAAAAACATCTGAGCCATCCCCACAACATAGACTACATAACAAATCACACAGTATGAGCCAACATCAGACAAGATGACATGTCATTTGAAAACATCATAGCTACTGTCAGCCATACTGAGTATGATGATAAACTACATCTGGCAGCAAGACATCTGATCAGGAGGTCTGAGGAGCATGGAACCACCTCTTAATTGCTGTTGTTCCCTGGTCCACCCTGATTCAAAGTGGTAGCACCTGTTAGGGTCTCAACTATGGACAAACAGTTAACCCACATACTGGGGTTAAAATGCTATGAAATTATAAAGATACATTTTCATAGTAAAAATACCAGTAATACATTTTCATAGTAAAAATACCAGCAGTACATTTTCATAGTAAAAATGTCAACAATACATTTTCGTAGTAAAAATACCAGCAATACATTTTCATAGTAAAAATACATGCAATTATACTTAAAAAAATTACTAGCAATACATTTTTGTAAATGAAAGTATTAATGCTCCCAAGAAAATTAAATTTCGGCATTAAATGTTCCATAAGGACTTGATATGCCCCTAAACAAAAAATTTAAAAAGAAAAAAAAATTACTGTCAGGAAAAGAAATTCCAAATGATATGGACACATCATATGAGTCAACAATTTTTCCTTACACATCATATGAGTCAACAATTTTTCCTTGCAATCCTATAGGGTACCAACTTAGGCAAGTGAAGACAGGGCAGACAGACAGTTAACAAAATGGCTGAGTGGACTGGATGATAATTCACCAAGACTCATTTATTTGTATTCAGCAGAAACATATAGAGGGAGTTGGTCAAGTGTTCTGATGCACAGCAATCCTGTGACCACACCCAGACATGGGACTGAGGATGATGGTGATGATTATTAGCCATCGAGATCAAACTGTAAATACGATCTCTCAAGTAGAATACTTGTAAATGCATTCATGCAAAGTGTTATATTTATAAAATCATTCAGACTTGTTTGAACTTGGAAGTCAGGATTGAAACAAATATCAAGCTGGAAAAAATGCCTTTCCAAGTTGATAAACCATTAGCCATCTAAAACATAAGGTCACGGATTATCCTTTGGTTGGAAATTTCACAAGGCTAAAACCTTACATTAAGTGACCTATGAGAGAATGACATTTAACCCTTTTAGTGCATCGTTAAAATGTTAAGAGTATTGCAAATGTTAGGAGGTTCACACAGCGAAAGAAAGAGCGAGGGAGATGGGCGAATAAACAAATAAAGGAAAACTCCAGATCATTGAAAATAAAGGTTAAGGTGACATAAGAAAAGTTTAAGTAGTTCAGAACACAAATGAGAATAACGGTAAAATATTTGTCTTCTCTGTTATATTAGGATGTTCAGAAAATAATGACGTCTTATTAGAATGGCTATAAAAACAAATATATGTTAACTCTATTCAAATATTATTTATAAAAGAATATAATCACTATCATTTTCAATGATTGCAACCCAACAAGATGGCAAATTTTCAATTCTACATTTAAAGAAATTTGGCGTTTTCCCTGTTGAAAGTTTGAAAGACAATTTTAAACTTATTTGTTTCTAAATATTTTGTCACTAGTCAGGGCCAGTATCTTTTACACCCCACCAACCTGGAGTCCCAGGGAGTGCTTTGTGATCCTCACAATCTTATCAGCATTTGCTTTTTTTTCTATCTACATTTATATATATATATATATATATATATAACAAATCAAATAAAGCACAAATGACTATTAAAGGGTGAAATATTTTCATGGATTTTGATATTATTCTTGTTTTTTTTTTTTTTCAAATCCATGAATTTCTTTTTGTTCAAATCCATGAATTTCTTTTTGTTCAAATCTATGAATTTCTTTTTGTTCAAATCCATGAATTTCTTTTTGTTCAAATCTATGAATTTCTTTTTGTTCAAATCCATGAATTTCTTTTTGTTCATACTAAGTCATGATAAAACACTATATAAAATTTACTATTTTTTTTATCCATAATGTTTAATGAGGTAAAATTATTCAACTTTTTAACAAGAAAAATCTCAAGTTGATGTTATAAGTTGCTGCAAAACATTGTAAATTTATTTAAGACTGAATGATCTATTATTACTATAATTTGTATTTAGACTAATTGAATTGTTCACATATACTGCATATGATTCATTATTGTACATAATTAGGTTACAATAAAATTTGTATTTTTATATGAGTACTACTTTATAAAAATTGAAATGTCCTAGAGTGGGGGGCCCTGTATCCATAAAGTCCTGATCAAAACAAGTGAAAATCTGTTGTTGCTTAATTTGGTAAATATAGAGAATACGGAAGAACCTTCCATCCTAATGATCTTTTCTTGAGTTTGTTTTGCAAACTGTGTCCTGGCATTGTCAAGCTCTAACAATTTTTCTGTTTACTAAAGTAGGACACTTTTGACATAATCCTTCATTTATCTGACCAAGTTAAATTAAATGTCTGCAGCAATGGTCCTTCCTTGTGTTATAAATGCACATATTGTAGGCAAGAGAAGAAATAAAGCAAGGACCTCTGTAGATGAAATCCTAGTCTTATAAACATGCATATGGTAGCACAAAAGAACAAATGAAACAACAAGTACTGCCTATGAGGCAAAAGGAAAATAAGACAAGAATAATTAATATAAAATTCTTTTTATTGCTGACACAAAGGATGTGAGTGGAATGTTTCTATGAGAGCAAGGAAAGCAATTTGGAGGAAGTGTAGAGTTGGTAAGGCCTGAAGGTGATGCATTTTTGGGTTGGTTGACTTAGATCATGTTTGGTGTCGATAGCTGGCCCATATGCCAGAATCTGACTCTTTTGTTTATGAGCAACTTTCTTAAAAGCAAATGTGGTGGCTTGTCTTTTTTCATACTTTTCTTTGGCAGAAAAATCTGTGATTGGCTTCGTTTATGTTAGATTTCCTGTTTTGTGGGTTGGATGTGATACTCAGAGCTCCTGCGCAGTGGAAGAAATTTGTTATATGTGGTTTTACTTTCTTAGTGTTCACATCTGGTTGATAATTAAAATAAATCAGAAAGAGATATAATTTGAAGTGGTAAAACGCTAGTTTTGGTGTTGGTGTTTTTATTGTTCTCATTTTGTGATAAACACTGTCTTTTATATCAATGCAAAGCAAAAAATGAAAGGTTGCTAATCCTGCTGCAAACAGTGAAACATTGTATATGCTTCTCAAGTCAAAGCTCAAAAGGGACCTAAATTCCATTTTTGTAATATTTCATAGTTAAACTCCAAAATAAGACTTGTATAAAAGATATGATCAGCTAATTTCAAACATAGTTTTCTACCATTCAAACTGAATCCTAATTCATAGTGGTAATGAAGATAGTTACACTTCAAACATTCCTTGCAACAACTTTCATGTGTTTTCATATTTTGCACATTCTTTAGAAGGTTTTTTTCTAGACAACAGTTTTCATCCCAAGCCTATAAATATACAATAAAGACTTTGGTTACCCTTTTTTAATCTGTAAAATGCACACAGTGGCCATTGAATTTACTTTTTTTTTTAATAGGGATTAGAAGAAAAGGCAGATAGACGAATCTTACTAAGAACTACAAATGACAAGAAATTGTGGAGAATCATGATCGCCCACATCCTGAAGAGACATGGAACTGAGCAGAAGAATAATTTGGTAGTAGCTATTATCTTTAAAGAAAACCATTAACCACATGCAATATTTTTTTTGTGAAAAGAGAGATAAATTCTTTATTTTTTGTAACAAGAGAGACAAATTCTTTATCTCTGAGAGACCAAGAAAGGGACTAAAATAAGGGAGCATCTTATAAAGAATGTAGGCTAGACTGGACTCAACAATCTTGAGTGTCAGCAAATTAAGATCTATTACTCTGAAATGTCCTTTAAAAATAATTATTGAAAAATTTTTCTGTTTAATAATAAATGAAAAATCAGTGAGTTGTGTTTAAATTCTTTTTCTATATGCCATGTCTTATAAAGGCATGGGCGATCATGTCTCTCCACATCTTCCTATCCTTTTTAGCTCTTAGTAAGTTTGAACTTTTCGCTATCAGTCTCTGTTCTGTCATCTTTTTCTTGTCTTCTTCTATGTCCCCTGTTCCTTAAGAACTTTGGTGATCATGACTTACCATAATTTTATATCCTTTGTAGCTCATAGTAAAATGCATTTTTCACAATCCATTTCACTTCCTGTTTTGTTAAACATTTACACAGTCTTATTAGGTAGGTGATACACTATTTCCTGCGTGCCTCTTTCCTTCAATATGTCTTGTGAGAAGGGCCAGATTTAGGATTTAAGTGGCCCCTGAACTAGTAGAATTTGGGTGCCTCTTCATTAAATATGTTCAACCCAATTAGTATCTATGAAAAAATATATATTTTTAGATGTAGCTACATCAATAATCTATACATATATAAAAAAAATGCTTCAAGATCTAAATGGTTAACTTTTAAGTGGCTCCATCAAATTTAAAAGATCCAATCCAAATAGTGGGGACCAAATCATCTAAACTGTTTCAAATTAGTTCAAAGGAGCACCATTAAATCTGAAAATAAATAAATCTCTGTTCTTGTATCTTTATTTTTTTTAGTTATATCAGGGGGTCATTCTAGTCTTGGAAACCCTGGGCTGCAGCTCATACTAGCCCATTTGTAAATCTGCCACTGCCTGGCTTGGGAGTGTCAAATTCTCAAAGTCCTCTTTTTTCATGATTTGTTTTAGAAATTTTAACTCTCTCTTTCTGATTCTAAGTATAAGCATCTGTTTTCTGTCTATTTTCCTTTAAACTTTCTTCTTATTCACTATAGAACTACATTTCTGTTGACTGAAATCACCTCTTTATCTGTGAGGAAACAGTCCAGTATTCACTGTCATATGGAAGGAGAGATACTGTCAATTGAGGACTCATTTTATTCACAGATGAGAGACGGAATTTGTAGTGAGCCTTCATTACTTGAAAAGAATAAAAGCAAAATGCATGTTTGTCATCATTGTAGTAAATATGAATGCTAAAATTTGTTGTATTGTTAAATTTAAAAAAAAAATATTTATAATAATAAAAGATTAAGATTAAAAAAAATTCCCAATTTTCATTTTCCTAATATTATGAATATCTTTGAAGTCTGTCTTTCTTTCTTGTGACATTTGAGATAATGTAAAATACTGGCTGGATATAAAATACATATGTGACACAATTTACACTTCTTTAATTAGAAAAAATGTATAGTAGGAAGTGAAGATTGTGGCAATGATGTAGCGGGTTCAAGAATTTGTCAGTAATAATCGGAAAGTCTAAAAACACTATTTTGAGTGTCAGGACAAAGAAGGTTCTGCAAGATCACAGAACATCAAAAATGGTAAAATGGAAATGCATTTTGAATGAAGATGTAAAATTCAAAAAAAATAATATGAGGTGAATCAATCAAGTGTCATATATTGTTTACAAGTCTTGGGAAAATTTCTGAAGCACAGAAAATGGGCGCCACAAGAACTTTATAGAAAGTAACATCAGTCAGCATTTAAAAACTGTTGTTTCATTTTTGGATAAAATGGTCATTGGTGATGAACGGAAGATTTATTATGAGACTCCAAAATAAATAAAATCATGCCTAAATCTAAGATAGCGTCCAGCATCTTAGTCAAAACAGAATCTGTTAGGAAAAAAAAAACATCTGTGTTTGATGGATTAAAAGTGATTTTTTTTTATTATAAATTGTTGGATAAACTATTTAGGAAATATGCATGTTTAAATAACACATGTGACAAATGGTGTTAAGCAAAGGATCATGAAAATGAGATAAATTTACTCAAAAGTAGTAATGGAAAGTGAGAAGAAAGGACTAACCATCAATTGTAAGAAAACAGATTGTAAGATTGTCAACATGAGAGACAGATCAAGATGTGAACTGAAAATCGAAGATTGCAAAATCAAGCAAGTACAAAGACATAAATATCTAGAAAGTGTTTTAACAGCAGAAATGGTGACACTGAAATTTGAAGTCAGAAAGTTACCTTCCAAAAGCTAAGCAAAGTATAAAGAAGTAGGAAAAGGTCTTTATAAACAAAGAATAGCAAGGAATGTTGGACAGTCTCATCACAGATAAAGAATGAAGATGAGACAAACAACAGAAATTTTGTTCTGCAGAAGGATACTGAGAATACAATAGACTGAACATGTAAGTAACAAAGTTTTGGAGAAAATGGAAACAAATAGGAGAAATATCTGCACCCTCAAGCAGGATTCGAACCTGCATCCCTATTTGCAGTTGAATGGAGGGGGCACAGTTTCAAATCCTGACAGAAGACATATTTGAGGGATCAAATCCTGCCAGAATCAGAGCCGGCTCAAGATACTAGCAACTTAGGCAGTTGGTCCCGGGGCACTATCAAGGCTCCATATAATGTGTTTGGGATCATATTTTCGGTTGTTAATAACACAAGACAGATTAAACTCTTTGGCTATTTTATCAATAGAAAATGATGATGTAAAGAAGATATATATATAGAAAGTGCCATGAAAAGATTTGCAAATCTAAAGCCAAGAAAAATATGTTTTAGGTAAGATAAGGAATGTTTTCTTTAGCTTGTATTAAGTTGTATATTATAATAAACTCATTATTCTACATTTTCAGTTTGTTCTGCTTGTGAAAATTTTTAAAAATTATACTTCTCAGGGAACCAAAGTTCAGTTTGTCCAGAGTTCCAGCAACCCTAGGGCCTGCTCTGGCCAAAGTGAACATATTTTTCTTTAATAAGATTTCTGGAATATGTCAGATTAATAAATAAAAAAAAATCCATTATTTCTTTTGAAATTTATGTGTATACAGATAACTAAAATAAAAGGAAATCTGTAGTGTGTGTGTGTGTGTCTGTCTGTTGTCCATGTGGTTTGTTTGAAATTAAGTAGTCAGTTTTCCTAAGGGAAGAAATCTTCCATGGTGAAGACAAGTTTCATGTTATTGCTACATTACAGAGCCAAAAAGAGTGTAGTAATTTGTGGTGTTGGATGAAATTACCCCTTCTTCTTCTTTTATGTGCTGTGTCCCTTCAGGATGTAGGCGATCATGGGCCTCCACATCCTCCTGTCCCTTGTAACACTTAATAAGTTTTGACTTTTTGTTATTTCTCTCAAACCCTGTTCTGCCATCCACTTGCTCAAGCCCCATTAAGTATGTTGCTTTCTCCTATCCCTCTATCTCTCTTGTGAGTATCAGATTTTCTAGGCCCTCCTTTCTCATTACTTGTCACAGGAATTTTGACTGTCTTGTCCTGATGTTAAGTATAAGTTTCCTTTTTGTTCCCATTCTCTCCAAAACACAATTGATTTTTACATGTTTGGCCCATAGAATCCGCAGTATCCTTCTGTAGAACCACATTTCTGTTGCTTTGAGTTACTTCTTCATCATTAAGGAGATTGTCCAGCATTCACTACCATGTAGGAGGACAAATATTGCATAACAGTTCAGTACTCTTTTCTTTGTTTCCAACAAAATTTTTCTATCTTTTATTACTCTGATTATCTTTTGGAATGTGTCTTTGGCCATCCCAATACCCGAGATACAAAATTACCCCTAGTGCAGCCTGTTCTATGTGGAGGGATGGTAAGTATTACTTTGAGCGATAAAAGACAGAAATATTTTTAAAACCATATGTTTATCTTTGTAAAAATAGGTAAGCACTTCAAATATCCTAATAAAAAAATAATTCCAGTGTACCATGTCATTCATGAGTTGTGTGGTCATGGCTCTCCATAACTTCCTCTACTTTGCAACCCTTAGTAAAGTTTGTCTTTTTGCTCTGTTTTAATATTTCTGATTCTTCTTTGGATTTCCTCATTATGTGCCATAGAAATTTCTACTGTTTCTCTCTTTGTATAAGTATCCTTACCTAGTTGAACAAAAGTTAATCACTGGAAGCTTTTGCTTGCATTGAAAAAAAAGGACCTGTTTATTGGTCATCAGAAAAAAAAAACCTCTAAGAGGTTAATCAATTAAAAACTGAAAAGAGTACTGAACTTTTACATAACATCAATCTTTCTATCTGGCATTGAATCCTGGACAATCTCCTCACAGATGAAGAAGTGACATGAGGCAACAGAAATGTGGTTCTACAAAAGGATGCTAAGAATAACATGGACCGTTCATATGATCAATGATGAAGTTTTAGAGAAAATGGAATCAAAAAGACACTTACACTAAACATCAGAAAAACAGTTGGTATTTCTATGGCACATCATGAGGGCTTTGAAAATTGGATACTAACAGGACAGATTGAAAACCAGAGGGACAGAGAAAAGCAACAGGGTTTGGGAGAGATAATAAAAAGACAAAGGACAGGAAATTGTGGAAAATCAGGATTGCCTAGGTTCATGGCACATAGAAGATGATGTAGATTTGTTACTTACACTATTTACATTGTTTGGACTGTTGTCCTCATCTTCGTTGCCATATTCACAATGTTTAAGCCATTGAATTCTACAGATTTCATCAGGTGATTGGAATTTCAAACTGAAGCCTTTATTTCATCCACCAGGGTAAATTGTTTTAGTTCCACATATCATGCCTCTTCCAGATGTTTCAGTATCAGTTATCTCCCTTTAACTCAACTCTTCAAGTTTTGTCCACCTCTGTTGAACTCACAACTCTTTTGCTTATGTCAATGGATCCAACCAACACTTTTATCCACTGGGACATGTGTCTTTGAAGACATCTGTGTATAAATTTTGGGGACTTATAAACTTAATGCCTCAGTAAAAAAAAAAAAATTATTTACCAGAGCTCATATTACATTTTTTTTTTTGTTATTGTTTGAACAATGTAAATAGTATAAATAATTACAATGCCTCATCTCAGAAATATAGACAGATAATGTAAATTTTTTTTTATTTTCTAATTAGAAGAGTAAGACAGAGTTTAAAAAGAATATTCTGTATTTCTGGCATGAAGGGTTAACATTATTTATACTTGGATGATTATTGTCGTTATCTTTCTTGTCATGATCACAATGTTTCAACCATTGTACCTTCTAACTTTCTTCATGTGTGTGTCCATCTAGGTATTCTGCAGGTAATTTCAAACTGAACTCTTTATTAAATCTATGGGGTAGATAGTTCTATATATGCTCTCCATATCTAGAGACATTGCATCCTGTTCATATTTATTACTGGTCTGTTATTACTTACCCTGTTTCAAGTGAGCCTAAGCCTGCACTACTAGGCCAGGGGATCGAACTTACTATATCACTAAATTCACTAACCAACACTAATCTCCTAAGCTATTGTTCCATGGATATAAAATTTATATGTATTCACATTATTTACATTTGATGTCCTCATCTTTGCTGTTAACAACACAGGAGAAAGTTCTTTTAAATGCAATGTAATTGAGAATTAACTTTAATGTGCAGATAAACATTACAGATGCATGTATGTGTGCTGGTGCATGCACATACACAAACATGTGTATATATATATATATATATATATATATATATATATGTGAAAAAGTATATATAAATAAATATATATATGTATAATTATTTATATATTATATATGCCAATTATTAGAAATGCTCAATATCAGAGATAGAGCTAACATATATAATCAAGATAATCTTCATAAACCCAAATTTTTAAAACATTAATCAGTTTGTCTGACGATATAAGCGTGAAACTCAGGGTCACAAACTCACATCTATCAACCATATATATATAATATATATATATATATATATATATATATATATAAAAAATAGGTTTTAATAAAAACAAGGACAGTTTTTTTTACTAATATAATCAGAAAATGATAAACATTTCTATTTTTATGAAGCATGGAAAGAAAAGGTTTTAAGTTCAGAATTTTTGGACATGCCTGTGACCTTCATCAACGGAATGAGAAATAAACAGAGAAATGGGAATAACTCACTGATAGATATTTTTTTTGTAGATGGGTATTTCAAAAAATGAAAATATTAAATGTTAAAAAAAAATGATCTCTGTCTGATTAAAAATGTTTGAAACTTTTTTTTTACTAAAATAAATTTAAAATTTCAGTTAAAAAAATTCATTTTCTTTTTATTTTTAGTGTGTTTAGCATGGATTTTTAGGAGATTCTAAAACATAGATGAAGAGAGTTATAGGTTGGGGGTTTAAAAAAAATACTTAAGTTGTAAAGCAAAAATTTCGGTTTCCAAGTTGTCAAGTTTGAAAGACAGGCTGTGGGAAAAAATGATGTGATGAAAAAAAAATTTTATTTATATATATATATATATATATATATATACTTATTTCACTATCATTTTGAAAAAGAAATTTAAACAAAATTTAAAAATATGTCTTAAAAATATTTATTTTACTTTTACAATATAAATTAAAAATTAAAAGAAAATTGAGTTATATGTTATTATTCCCTCCTATCCATATTTTTTATTTAACTTTATGCTTTACCATTCAGTGATTCCTCTACAGTCCTTAACACAGTGGACCTTTTTAAAAAAAAAAAAAAATCACATTTTAAATTTTTTTTTTGATGAAATTTTAATTTGTTGTCTGTTGTTGGGTATCATTCAGGTATTTATAGGTGAATCATTTATTTTAATTTACAATTAAAAAGATTTCTATTAGGAAAAAAATTTATATTTCAGGATTCATTGTCTTGTTCTTTTATTAATATGCATTGATTTATTGTTTCAACTGAATTCTAAGTAATTTGAAACTATTTTTACTCAGAGATTGAATTCACAAACACTATGTTACCAATTCACAAAGCAATACTTTCATTCATGAGGGAATTCAGACAGAAAATTTATTTGATTATATTTAATATTGCTTGTCTTTGGAGAAATGCTGTTTTCAAAAAGTTTTTCTTAATGATTAAAAATTCTAACCAGTTATTGCTTGGACATATTACTATTAAATTTTCAAACACTAGTCTTTTATATAACATTTTTCAATTAATTTTTTTTTTATTTCAAAATTAATTTAATCAACAAAAAAATAAAAAAAAAAAGAGCCAATTGAGGTAGAAATAATTAAAAAAAAAACAAAATTTTTAAAAAAAATAAAAAATGATATTCAAATTTTAATTTAATTTTGTTTTTGTGTTTTTCAAAAGGAATTTTATATTTACTAATTTTACAATGCATTTTTTTCAATCTTTACTATCATAAAAGGCATCAAGAAAATGGAAGCAATTGCCAAAAATTTTTGTACCCCAAAAATTCTATTTTTCATATCTAATTTGCCTTAAATGTCAGAGGTGTTTTAATCATTTAAATTTTGATTATGACGAAATTTAAAAAATATGACATTATTTATTGAAATTTATGGAATTTATTTTATGATTTTTAATTTTATATTATTTTTTTATAATGATTCAAAAATCCTCAATAAAAACCTTTAATTATTACTTAATTTTATTTTTTCAAATTAATTGAACATAAAAACATATTTTAAATATATTTACGGCGTTGTGTTTCATAGTAAAATATTACTCAAAATAACCACAAATATTTTTTGGGAGTTGGGGACATTAAAGAAAAGTTTCTTCATTTGTAAGAAAAGAGTATATGCTTCAATTTTACAGAAAATTTATTTTGGGGGCTTATGGCCATTAATCACGTTGAAACACAAAAAAATTATGATATTTGAAATTAAGAAAAATCAAGCCTTTTTTATTTTAAATAGATGGGTGAAAGTTTTAAATATCAGGTGCTATGGTTTGGATGTGCAAAAATTGTAATGTTTAATGTATAAATAAATATAAAATTCAGAAGCCAAGTTCCAATTTCTGTTTGGTAATTTTAAGTTAGATTATATTTAAAATCAAAATACAAAAAAAATATTAATTTCCAGATCTTCCCTTAGCTATGGGTTAATTAGTAAGAATTTCATGTATCATGAAACTATTATTAAAAAAAAAAAAAAAAAAAAAAAAAATGAATTATCTAAAAATAATTTGGTTTTAAATAAATAGGGGTTGATAAGCTAAATAAAAAATGAAACACTTCATAAATTAGTTTGGCTTATGAATTTAAATTTTTTTATTTTTAAAAATTTTATATTTTACTCAAACCAAAGGCATTAAAGTCATTAAGATTTTTTTAAAATTGTAGGAGAATGAAGAAACATTTTTAACAAGCAAGAACAAAAGAATATATATTGGAGGACATTAGATAGTGATTGACAATGAATAATATTTATTTTTTGAAGATAAAAGTTGGCTGAAATATGGAATGCAAAGAAATTCCACAATAGTCAGAAGTGTGAGAAAAGAAATTGATAGCATAGAGTTTAATTACATCTAAAACTTTAAAATTTGTAAATTAATGAAAATCTCGACATTCTATTTTTTGCATCATTAAATTCAAAATTCTAGGTACCATAGTGAAGATTTCATTTCCATTGAACAATTACCATGAAACTGTTTTATAGAATCCTGCACAGGGTGACAACCTCATGGTGATGGGAAATTTACAAATAAAAAATATTAGGAAAATAAAATTGTTTTTTTCTTATTTGGATTTTAAAAAAGTTTAGTTCTAGATAAATTCAGAATTTTTAAAGACTATTCATGGTAGAAATGTTCTAAGCATGAATGAATTTAGACTTAATAATTTTCATTTTTTTTTTTACTATTACTTAAAAAAAAATATTAGTGTCTCAAGTTTTTCTAATGGAAAAATAATTATAATTTCATTTACTTTTTTTTTACATTTTTGAAAAAAAACTGTTTCAGTTTTTAAAATTATAATGTCTTAACAGTCTTTGTCAATTTTAAATTATTAATGACTTTAATGAATTATGCTAGCTATTAGATACAATATCAGTGTCTTATACAGTATCTCTAATTGTTAAATTTTATTATGTATCTTTAATTTTTTGAGATATATTTAATTATTTACATCTATCTGGACTGTTGTTCTTGAACAATTGTCATGTTCAAAATGTTTTACAAAAAAAAAACATTATGAACATGAAAAATAAAATGAATTTTTTTTTTAAATCTAAATAATAAACAAATATTAAAATTTAAATAATTTATGCCATTTTATTTAACACATATTTTTCTTATTTTTTTTTTTTTAATCATTTGAACCATGTTGTTCCAAAATAAAGTCATTTAAAAAAAAGGATTACTGAATATTAAAAAAATGGAAGATGAAATATTTTTTCATAAGATTCAAAAGTGAGTTAATAAAGCTTAAAAGACTGAGAGAAGAAAAATAAAACATATTTAATTCAGTTAAATATCATTATCAGATAAAATCTACAGAAAAATGATGAAACATTATATCTTCTGTTTAATAGAATATTACAATCCTGATAAAAAAAACCCACATATTTAAAACATTTACAAAATAAATATAGTTTATATCATTTTTGTCTTTTTATATTTAGAATTTTGAGGTTTTTTTGTTTAGATGGATTAAAATCAAATCCATAAAAAAAATTTTGTTATTTTATTTCCTTTTTATCCTTTACCATGCCTCTTTGTGCTTGTTCTATGATTCAAACAAAACAAATTTTTTTAAGTAGGTTACTTTTGTTGTTCTCCAGCTTCAATATTTATCAAATAAAATCTAAATATGTTTCCTTTACCAAGGTATTTCTTTTCTCCTTATGTGTGTCCCAGATTTTCAGATGTCTCTTACCTATTTGGCAGTATATTTAAATGATGATTTTTCATTTTTCCTTAAGATTTTCATATTTCTCAAATGTTTGTCCAAAATATTCTTTGCATTTAATTTTAGAAAAATTTTTTTTGCATTTAATAAAATAAAAACCCTGATTATTAAATGCTATATAGAATAAGATATAACAAATTGATTTAAAGCCATTATTTTATTTTAACTTATCTAATGATATTTTCCATTAAATTATTACTTTGCTTAATGGAAAATATGGTAAAAATAACATTTTTCTTCTTATTTTAAATAATTTTTTAAAATATATGTTTATAGATGATAAATAGTTGTATTAATCAAATGGGAACAATAAGGAAAGGTTTTAATTTCAACAATATATATCTTCAAAATATACAATATATATATGGATAAATTGTCATCTAAATTAGGCAAAAATGAAAATAACACTGACATTTCATTTTTACAAATATATTTGCCAAAATTACACAAAAATATCTTGAAATACTAAAGAGTAAATTTATTCAATACAATCCCAATTGGCATCAACCACGGCCTCCAGACAACTTCGGAATTTTCTGCAACTCTTCTGGATGGTTTCCTTGTTTCAGATGGTGAATGCTGCCATAATCCTTGCCTTCAATTCATCTTTGGTGTTACAAGGAGTTTTCTTGGTCTCGCTCAACATACTAATCCAGGGGGTTGCAAGTTTGGAGAGTTAGGTGGTCAGATGTAAGGGGTGATGCGGTCGCAGAAATTGTCTGACAGCCATGACTGACTTCTCCTACTTCTGTGGCATGGTGCAGAGACCTGTTGCCATATATAGGATCTTTCAGTAGCTATCCTCTTGACCGAGGGCAGCACTGACTCCTCAAGGCAACTGATGTAGGCCTCCATGTTGAGTCTGAGGCCCTGTGGGAAGATGAATGGAGGCATAACATTTCCATCACTAGTGATGAGTTTTCCAAACACCTTCATAATCACCATTAGACTCATCCAACTCTTTTTGGAATCCTCTGCATTGCCCTCAGATTGACATCCAAACACTCTGAAATGTTCATATTGAAGCTTCCACTGTGAATGCCAAGCAGTACAGCATGCCATTTCCAAATTTCTGGTAGAGTGAATTACATCATGGTGCTCTTTTTCTCACAGATGATACCAACTGACCCTACTATACCATACAGTCAACAAATCAAAAACAAACAACACACATGTGAAAAATTAAAAATATAAAATGGCAACAATGTACCCATTGAACTATGTACATAGTTGTTTGAAATTTGGAAAAAAAATTGTTCATGTCTGGTTCTTCAGTTGCTGTTAGTAAGGAAATAGAAGAATTTCAAAGTTTTTTATATATCAGAAAATATGACTATTGTCTTTATATCAAAATTCATTTATCTGTTTTATAAAATTCAGAAAAAATGTCATAGATTAAATGGAAAGTGTCTGTTGTTTATACTGATAGTAGATTCAGACATTGAAGGCCATAGAACATAATGGCCAATATATAATAACAACAGAAATGTACTATTTTCTACTTCTTTTCCAAATCTATTTTTGGAAGAAAATGGATGATCATAGCTCCTTTTTTAATATTATTTGTATATAATTTTCCAGATCTTTTTTCCTCATTATGTTAACCAGAAATTACAAAATCTCTTTGCAATTCTAAGTATAAGTTTTCTTGTAACTCCTTAAATTTTCCTCATTGCTCATATGCTTTGCTAAAGTACTCTCAGCATTCATTGATACTTCTACAACTCCGACAATGCTTCAAATCACTTCATAATGTGTAAAGAGATTTGTATGTTATTCCATTAAAAATACATAATTTAGAATTTGTGATCAAAAATTTACGAAAGGTTACTGAGTTAGAATAAAAAATGAAGATTTTGTTTTGAACGATAATATTTAGGACACAAATAACACCTATAAGATTCTCCATTGGTGTATAGAAGTAGTAGCCATCAACTGCTAGAAATGAGTCAAGTAAATTTAACAATGAAAAAAAAATTTGCAGACCAAAAACTTGTATTTACTACTGTATTTATGTGAATGGGGACATACCCATTATCGCTCATAGGTATGCTACAACAGTATTAGATCACAGTTCAGCATTATGTTTTTATTTCTAAAAATTATTACTATATCTTAATATTTATTTTTTTTGAAAAGACACTTTTCTTTAAAATTTCTGAAGAAAATTTAAGATAACTGTGTTTGTTTTTTCATCAACAGTTTTACATAATACCCACTAGATCAGTGATTTTTCAAAATTTGTATTTTAGAATCTAAAAAATCTCTAAGAGATACAGTGATAAATAGGCTAATGTATTTTTGCGTAATTTTGGTTCAATTTTATATTCGTAATTTCATTACACACATACGGCATATAGTTGGAAAATCCTTGGTTGTTATTATAATAAAGGCTTCAACTTCTTATATTATTTAAAATTAAATAATATTATGGGATGTATTTAGCGATGTCTGTAGGGTGTTAGAATGAAACCAGTTAGCGAACAGAATGTATGTAGCGGATTCAGTGACTGCATTCACAGTGTCTATACATTATGTTTACCACATAAACTATGGTAAAAATGTAAAAGAGATAGATATTAAAATGGTATATAAAAATAGTTATGCAGGGTTTCATTGAGGCATGAAAACTATTTTAAGGTTTTCGCAATGGTATAAAGGTTGAGGAACACAGCACTAGGTGAATGTGTTTGTCCAACCTGTACTCATTGATCTATCTAGAAAGGGTTGCAATGCAGTGATTGAAACATGAATTTGTTATTAAACTATTCTTAATCTATTGCTTTTAATTCATTTTAGTATATTTTTTCTTTTGGAATGCAACTTTAGATGGTGAACTGAATCCATGCCATCAACAAAGAGTGTTGATTATAATAGACAAGTAAGCTGCACAAAAAATGAAAGAATGGCAAAAGAAAAAAAAGATAAAGACTGAAATGTGACATCCAATTTAAAATCAAATGTCAAATAAATATTACATATATTTAGTTCTTTTTTTTATAACTTCAGGCTTGTATAGTATTTAATAATTCTTGTCATTTATTGATTTCTGCTTATATTTATTTAATAAAAATATCATGGCATTTAAAAATACTGAAAAGATATTTGCACTCAAAAGTCTCTTGATATTTCTTGGAAAAGGTTTTCTTAAAAGATTATTCAAAAGTTTGGGAGATTTAAATAATAAACTGCATAAATAATTGTTTTACATGACTGAAAATAACTAGCATAGTCTGAGACAAGGTACAATTTTACATATATTCTGCACTTGGTAAGGATCAGAATTATTTGTCATAGAAGATCAATACACTAAATGCTTTATAATATTTTCTGAACACTTACTCTATAAGTATAGAATAACTATAGAAATGAAAGTAATGAAAAAATGATTATCTCCCTTATTTTTAATGTATATATTATTAGTGTAATGCCACATAATGGTATAAAATTATATATAAACATTATATTTAGTGGGTATATAGGTTTGAGTAAATAACCCTGATTTTTTTTTTTTAAATAATGAAATTAATATCTGCTGGTTTAGACATCAAGTAATTTACATATAAAACTCTGCTTACCAACAGGATTCAAACTTGTATGCCTTTTTTAAAGCAAGAAAACTACTTCCAAGCAAAGTGTACCATCCCATTATACCACAGCAGGCTAACATTAATTTCACAGCTTAAACCCCCCCCACAAAAAAACAGATGTCTTCCCACTAAGTAATGTCAGAGCAAAATCCATTAATTCAATATATAATAATATATATATATATATATATATAAGCAAATATATGGATATAGATCACAATATGAATAAAAATATATACAAAAAAAAACAAACAAAAATTTTATATACAATTATGCTTTTATTTTAATGTTTAATATGTCAACGTCGGATTTTTTTCGGTCTAATAAACCATCTTCAGGACATATTCATAAATTATTTTTTAAATAATGTTATAATTTATGAATATGTCCTGAAGATGGTTTATCAGACCAAAACGTCCGACAATCACAAACATTTAATTCATATTTCAATTTAATTATATCAAATTTTGTTTGTTTTTTTGTATATATAAAGAATAAAAAAAGATTAGGAAACAAATCTTAATCTAACATAGAAAAATGATTTAAGATCTGTTTCATTACTTGTTCTTATTCCTATCATAACAAAAAGATTCCTATCCATACTCAAATATATATATATATATATTACTAATTATTAATTAAAGAATATCAAACAAAATTAAAATCCCATAGGTATTTAATTTGAATTTTTTGAAAGTTTCTAAAAAAAAGCTCTTAGTTTTAACCAAACAAAAAAAACAAAAAAAAAATAAAAATTTTTGTTTGTAGGTCTTGAAATTGAAATCTGCTTTTTTAGATGTGTCTAATTTGTATTTAGTTGATTTGGCTAGATGTAACCATAAAGTCTATGCTATACATTTTTTTTTTCTCACACTTCTTTTGCAAAATTTCAATCATGGCTGAAGATATTCTTTCCAATTAAATTTAATATTCAAAAAGTTAAATGCAATGTCAGTCACTATCTACTGTTATTTTGATTACTCTTCTTTTGTTCTTGCTCCTTACTAATGTTTCTGTTTCTTATTTTTCCATGTCCAGTAACTCCTTGTGTCTTAGTGGTTTTACTGCCTTTCTTGGGGGTAAACTTTATTTAAAAAAGAAAGAACGATACATTGTATTTGTTTTCAGTTTTTCAAATTGAATTGTTCACATATATTGTATATGATTCATTATTGTACATAATTAGGTTACAGTAAAATTGATATTTTTTATGAATACTACCTTATGACAATTGAGATGTAGTAGAGTGAGGCATATCATGAATTAGAGGGAAGCATGGGGCGCTTACACCAGTCCTGACCTCAGAATAAGGATCTTGGTGGGTGCTCTATGTCTCTTGCAGGACCACCTGTCATTGTCAAGGCAAGGCTTGCACATATAAGAGGTTTTTTTCAACTGCAGTAGTGATCTGGTTTGGTGACTGGAGGAAACTTAGTTCAGGGCACTTTTTCTTGCTTTAATGCTGACTCTTCAGTTCAATTCAGTAAGGATGGTTACCTGGAAAATCTATTAGCACAAAGAAGGCCTGTCAAGAGCTTTCATTTCCTATTTGCAGTCACTGATACAGCAGGAGTTGAGGACATTTTTGAAGAATCCTATTTCTGAAGGTAAGCTTGCCAAACAGTAAATTTTTATATTACTTAATAATAGATTGTTAATTGAAGGTATCTTTGTCTTCAGTAAATATTTTATATATATATATATATATATATATATATTTTTATTTATATATATATATAGGGGCAGCGTTGAGTAATGGTTAGCGGTTGGATTGAGATTGTTGGAGAGCTGAGTTCCAGTCAAATGCATTACATTCACTTACATGATAATACTCTTGAGAAAAGTATAAATCCTCTTCTTCTCCATCTACATATGGGTAAACTCTGATTTCAAAAGCTTCAGAGGGTCATTTGGGGACTCTGTGGCACATTGAGCACCAGGTTTCTGTATTCGGCCCTTCAAAAAGTGTGGATGGTTCTGCACAAAACCTTCACCACTGTAATCAAATCTCATATGCTGCTGTTGGGTTTCTGGTTCCTAGTAACTGATTTGCTTGCCCCTCATACATCAAATTCAACGGGAGAGTTGAGTATATATATATATATATATATGCACACAGTCCAAATTAAATGTAATCTTCAGGCCTAAAGTTTTCATTTAAGCATGGAACAGACTGTCACTGCTTGAAGCTGACCTCAGTGTCCCCCTTTTATATTTGCATACACTCTATCTCTGATATTGTGCACTTTTATCCATAAATATAATATACCTTAAAACTAGATTTTTGTCATATATATATATATAATTGATCTGAACATTATATTGAGAAGTGGAACTGACATTCTGAACATTCTAACTGCTTGGACACATATTCACTCCCTTCATAATATAGTCGTTGGCTTTATCTCATATTCCAGAATTTAATTTCTTCGTTTCTGATCACTTCCTTTATGATGATGGGGTTGATGATAAAGTAGGTCAATTCTTGCATGGAAGAGCTGATGGCATTTCCTTCATAATAATATTTGTGGAAGATGAGGTCCGTTTTGTCGAGATTTTCTCCCTTGTTGTTTGACTTCTTCCTCTTCTCTTTTGGTTGCTTCAAAGTTTTTGGTTCCAATGGTGATAGTTTCGTGCATGTGTTTCAAATGATTTAAGCTCAAGCCCAGAAGAGGACAATCCAGTGGTCTTTTCCCTGAAGCAAGCTAAGACTTGATGTGGAAACTGTGACCTTTCCATTTTTGCTATGTGTCCTGATTATTAAAGATGGGATTTCATGGTCTGTGATTTAATGCTTTGACTGTTGGCTCTTTCCAGGACTTTTGTATTGGTCACATAGTAATACTATTTGATGTTAAACAAAGCTTTTGCTGGTGAAAGTGTTCTAATTTTTGTATATTGCAACAATATAGAGTCCAGTTTTCACAACCATATAGCCAAGTTGAAATGACAACAGCAATGTAGACAATAATTTTTGTTGTTAAGTTCAGATCTTTGTTGTTGAAGATGCATTTAATTAGCTTTCTAAATGCCCTGTATGCAGCTCCAATTCTGTGTTACACATCGTTCATATATATGAAAGAAATATAAAGCAATTTTTTTGAAAACATACACTTTTAACTAAACTTATTATCTAAAGCCATTTGCAATTATTTTTGTTTTCTTTTTTATCTCTTTCAGTGAACAGTAAAATCTAATTTTTTGTGGTCAAAAAATTTCAATATCTTTAATGGCTTTGTGATGTGACTTTTGAGTATATTTTATATCCTCTGAACCAGGCTGAGAAGATTGTTTATAATGTTAAATGTATTGAAAATGTAAAGTTTTTGATAAAGAATTATGTAAATATGAATATTTCTTTTCACTGATTTTTTTCTGCTCTTTTTAATTCAATTCAGAAAACTGTAAGAGTAGAATTCAATGTTTGGGAAAAGTTACAATTTTTTCAGTATAATTTTGGTCATTTAATAAAACTGTTCTTTGATCTGAATTGATATTTCCAGTTTTTCTTTCTCTTTGCATTTTTCATTAGATTGTGATGAAGTCAAATCTTCTTTGTTTATTATTTTTTTTATTTATGTATCCAGGCAGCAATCATTCTTTAATACATGTTTCACTGAACAAGATTGACAAGTTACTTTTAGTTTTTTATTATATTTTGATGCATATATGTGTTCTCTTTTCTGAAGTGTAAAAATTGTCCAAAAGTTTGTAGATTCCAAACATATTTGACCAATTTATTAGCCACTTTTAAGGATTTTTTTTTTTGTTGGACTACTTTAATTTATTTCAATATATACTCTTTGAAATGCTAAGTAGGGATTTTCCAAGCATAGCTTAGATGTGGCACAAGGCCAAAAGTAGGGGGCACTCAGTGAGGATCGAACTCACTTTTCAGTCATAATAAATTTCTAGTGAGACAAATTGAACTAACCATTAGATATGTCTCAGGTATTGCCCACTCTAAATGCTAAGTAAGCTTGATTTTTTTTTTTTTTTTTTTTTTAAATGGTATTCACTCTATACATAGCCCAAGCACCACTCCAGATAGAGGGATACAGATTAAGAAGCACAATTTATGGTGATATGCAGGAAAGATAACAGTTAACACTAGACTTGAACAGGTTAAGATTTTAGTGATCAGGAAAGCATCCCCTTGGGAGTCAGTTCCACAAATCAGTGGATAGACTACTATAATAAATGGGGTATGTAAGAGCTATTGTAGGCAGCATGAAAATTGCTTAATGTAGAAATATTTAAAATTTCTGAATACACCCAGGACATTGACACTTTTATAATAACCAATCTAGAGTAATTTACCACCATTTACCAATAACTACATTAAAGGAAGCAACTAGGATCAAAACCAATTTGTGCTTTCTAAAAGTGCCACTATAACCTTGAGAATGAAATACAAAAATATTTAAAATCAATATTTAATTGATGGTCACAGAGTAAAACTATATTTAATATCTTCAGTAAATGCTGGTTTCTCAGAATTAATAAGCCACATGTGGTTATAACTGCTGGATGTATTGGAAAAATCCTGAGAAATGTTGAAAAAAATAAAAAACAACCTTTTATAAACAGTCATTGCTATTTTAAATTAAGGAATGCCAAAATACAGTTCAGTTTTAAGTTGCTCACTTGTCAAATCATATTTTGAAATGAATGAAAGAGCTGACAATCTACCAACAAAAAACAGATATTACATCAAAAAGGGTGAATTAAACAAATTTCTTCATTAGGAGTCAAGACATTTAAACATCCAAGGTAATTTTAGAAATTAACAGAAATTTGAAAATTCTCAATGCCACAGAAATAAATGTCTAAAGTTTTCCATGATGAAACAATTTCCCCACATTTCAAGTTGTAAATAAAAGTCTTTTTGCCTTCAAGTTTATTTATCATAAATTATTATTTTGTTGTTTGTCACAGCAGTAAGAATAGGTGAAGTTGGACAAGTTTAAAACTCCTTGAAATATTCTTTGAAGTACTGGGCTCCACATGAACACATTTAAACCAGTATGGAATTGTAACAACCACATTATGTAACATTTATTGAGAACATAAACATGATACATACCTTGAACTGCAAAGAGTGTTTAAATGTGATGGAAGTTCTTATTTTAAAAAAAAACAAGAAACCAAATCTTAATAACATCAGTTATGAATACAGCCACAATGTCCTGGGTGTATTCAGAAATTAAAAATATTTCTATATTCAGCAACTTTTATACCACCTACAATTGCTCTTATATAGCCCATTTATTATTTCTGATCCCTATTTGATCCAAATTCATATATATATATATATATATATATATAATATTAGTGGTAAATATATAAATACCCATACATGTATATTTTAGAATAAAAATTCCAAGATAGATATAGGTAAAACTCAATGTCCAGGACAGAGTAAGGATATAATAAAAAGGCTTAAACACTAATATTCCATGGTCATAATTTATTCCATTGGAATTGTAAATATGATCCAATTCATCAGACCTACAAATTCAAAAAGAAAACAGAAAAAACAACTCCAGAAATAAACAAAGAATTTAGAGAGAGTGTAAGTATGAGGAGGAGGGAGATTAAACCTTAACAGAGAGAATTTTAGGAGAGGTGGGTGGAAGGGGTTTAAGTAAGAGAAAAATGAATGTTGTCTAATGCATAAAGATACATTTCGTGGTGACATACACACACCATAGACAATCTAATGTTAGAGTAAGAGGGAGGAAAAGACGAGGTGGGGGAGAGAGATGGGATGACAGAAAGTAAAATTGAATGGCGTGCTGCTTTGTAATTGAGAAAATTTGACAAATTTAATATCGACTACAGGTTACAAATCAAATATAAACATATAAAAAAAATAAATATAATGATTATCTAATCCAGCAAGGACATATATTTTTATGTTCAAAAACACATGCGAATACACACATACACAATAACATATACATGTATATACACATAGGCATGTATCCACATACACACATATATATACCCATGTACACACATATAAAAATATATGCACATATCTATACATACACATATTCATGTATATCCATATACACACACTTTTCACATACATATACATACATACACATGCACACACCCATCTATACACACACACACACACATATATATATATACACACATATGCACACATACACATCCATACATATATATATATATATATATATATATATATATAAACATATACATATATATACACCCTTATATATACACACATACACACATACATATATATACATATAAAAATATACAAAAATACATACACACACATACATGCATATATACACACATACATCCATCCATCCGCATCCAGTCCTTCATATATATATATATATACACATTTACCCACATATATACATACAGACATACGCATACGTGCACATAAACATATATACCTAAAAACAACATTTCTATACAATTACATACATCCATCTAATTATATATACACACATGTATATACGTACATACACACACATCTACATATACATCCATCTACATATACATACATCATTATACACATATACACATACATGTACATCCATACATACACACACATATACCTATATACACACACCTACATATATATATATATATATATATATATATATATATATATAATGTCAGCAGTAGGAGTTATCTCATTTTTTGTGATTGTGTAAGGCACCATATTGAATGAAGTTTTGTTTATAGTTAGTCTGACTGAACAAAGGTTACCTGGGAGAGAAACAAATTACTTGTGGAACTTTTCATATATATATATATATATATATATATATATGATAAAATGACAAATATTAAATATCCAAACAAGGTATATAAATGGAATTTGTGAAAACCAGTTAAAAGTTGAAGAATTTAAATTCTGTCTTCAACATCATTTAACTGTAAACAATATTATCAGAAATTATAATTTAAATTATAAGTATTCCCTATACTCTATAGATGCTCATGCTTTGAAATTCCCTGAATGTTATCGAGATCAACAAGTATATGAAAAAGGGTACAACATCCAAAACATTATGATAATAATAAGAAAGATGAAAACAGTAGTATTAATGTTAACGGTTTAAATAATGATAAACATCATACCAGAAAATTAAACAAACTTTTGATACATTTCAGTAGAGTAAAAGGAAATAGTTTTGAGCATGATATCTGATCAGTACTTTTTACTGCAAATTAATAACAAGTGTTTATATAAAAGCTGTTTATATTGTATATGTTGGCATATAACATGATACGACTATAATTTGGTCTTTAATTCTTTTGCCTGTCATGTTACTTGCTGACTTCTCCTCTTATCTATTCAATATCTTCAATTATATACAAGTTTGTTTCATCAGTATATCTCCAGCTATTCCCTTAAATATGTTTTATAGCCAACATTATTAAGTTTCTTGACAGATGCACACAGAGTTGTTCAGTATTCTTACTTTTATACCATCTGACCTTAACTCAAGACCAATCTTTGAATAAAACATAATTATCCATCTGCAAACTGACCTTGGCTACATTGATCCTATTTGGAAACATCACATTTGGCAGCAACAAAATACTCTTAGTTAATTGGTAACTGATGTAAATGTGTTTATTTATCTTTGGTAAATTAATTAAATTGCATCAAGAAAATACAGGAGCATATGTTTCCTGTTGAAAATATGATTTTGACTGCTGTTGTCAGGTTAATTAATGAAATTTATTTTGCTTCATTGATAAATATGCAGATTATTCTGCACCTATTCATATAAATAGAGAATTAAAAAAATTTAATCAAATAAAATTAATTTAAAAAATTTGCCAAAACCATGTTTTAGAAAGGCTTTTGTAATTTATTTGATGCATATATATATATATATATATATATATATATATATATATATATACTCGACTCTCATGTCCAATTTGACGTATGAGGGTCAAGCAGATCAGTTTCTAGGAACTGAAAGCCTGACACCAGCACATGATATCTGATTATAGTAGTGGAGGTTTTGTGCAGAACCATCCACACTTTTTGAAGGGCTGAATACCTGGTAGACAACTTGCCACAAGGTCCCCAAACCCTCTGCAGGTTTTGAATTCAGAGTTGTCCTTCTCCTAGACCAGTTGCCATCCAAGGCTAAAGAACTCAGTCTGTCCTGCTATTTACCTATAGCTGGAGGGAGAAGAGGATTCAGCACTTTCCCAATGATATTAGCATGTAAGTGAATGTAATGGATTCAACTGGAATTCGAATTCGGCTCTTCGATTCTTCAATCCAAACCGCTATCAATTACTCTACCGTGCCTCCTCATAAAACACACACACAGGGTGATTGAATGATTGAAAAGTAACTTCCCCATTTTAAATACTTATAATTTATTAATTAACTATAATTTTAAGAACACATGTATATAAGAGAAAAGTGTTTAGCATGAGGTTTTATTTAAAATTCAATATGGGCACCAGATTTCTCTACCAGCTTTCCGAGCTGCACAGGAATCATGTCAACTCTTTTCACTAGGAACTCTTGTGGTATGGAAGACATAATTTCTTGTATTCATCCTTCAAGTTCTTTGAAAGTCTTGGTTTGGTATAGTAGACTTACTCCTTTAACCAACCCCAAAGATAATAGTCACAATTCTTATGTTAGGACTCCTGGCTGGCCACTCATATATAAAATAGGGAGTTACTTTATAATCACCCCATATATACATGGTGACTGGACATTATGAATTCAAGTGCAGTTCTAGATTGGCAATAAGGTCTCACCAATTTAAAGTTGAGTTGCCTAGATGTGACTTAACATACTTAATAGTTTTTCTTGCACTCTTACACTCTTCTTTGTGGAACTCCCTTGCGGCCACATGCTTACCAGTCAACTTTAATCTTCAAAAATTTAAATGTAATGTCAATCACTATCGACTGTACTCCTGATTACTTTTCTTTTGTTCTAATAATGTTTCTGTTTTAAAATTCTTCCACACCTAGTAACTCCTTTTATTTTTATATATATATATATATATATACACAAACACATTTTGGCAAGGCTTGATCCTTTATCCCATATATATTCTGATTTTTGCCTAAACTCATATTTCGTGCCTTTTCGATTTGTGAGACTGGATTTATAATATGAGCTTTTCCACCTCCCTTATTATTTTGTACATTTGTTAACAGACACAATCTATTTGGGCTAAAACTTTCTTTCTTTTCATTGTTGTTGTTTTACTTCTGTTAAATGCCAGACAGACAGTTTAATGTAAGTTCAATGTCAGGTTAACACCGGAATTCATCAGTGACAGAATTGGCCAAGTTGTGGTTTAATGGATTTTAAATCTTGAGTTCATGTTTGAACTGCTCAGTTTGAGTCCTGAAAACTGATTGAAAACTGGCCACTTTCGTCACTATATGAATTGACATCACTAAGCATTCATCTTGTGACCCACATCATTTCATCTTGACCAAAGTGAGATAATTGCCATATAAACATTGCAATATAAACTACAGGTTGATCTTGTGGTTCACAAATGTTGCTGAGCAGGTGGCTTATGGGTATATCACATTGAGTTACTGATTCTTGTAGCATCACTGAAGTTAAGCAAGGTCCAGTCTGGTATATGTTACTAATAAGTTGAAGCAATAAAAGAACAAGTCTAGGGACCATTGAGTTCACGATTTTTAAAATAATATTTTAATAAATATTTCATCTGTGTTATTTGTTTTTAATTCAAATTGTAAAAACTGATATATTGTTGTAGCATACCTACAGAAGACAATGGGTATGTCTCCATTCACATAAATAGAGTAGTAAATACTGTATGTTGGTCATCAGTTAGGGATGCTTTGTGGAATTCATTTGACTCACTTCTAGCAGTTGCCTCCTACTTCTATGCACTGCTGACAAATCTTATATGTGTTGTTCTTGTCCTAAGTATTACCATTCATTACCAACCTTCATGTGATTATTCTATTCAGTAACCTTCCCTAGGTTACAACACATATATAATCAAAGTTTCTGTGATAAACTGCTTTTTTATTTTTTTTTATTGAAAACATATTTTCTTAGTGTTAGTTTAAACATCTTTTTATTCCTATATTGTAACCAATTTGCTTAAAGTTCGTATTTTCTTGATGTCAGATGAAATACTGGGAATTCTTCAACATATTTATAATTAGAGTTTAGATACACAGGAAAATCGAAGATGTCAGTTGTTTTTTTATTTTAAAATATCAGGGATGGGTTCATAGACCTGTAATTTAGTTGGATGCTGTCTCCAAGTGGTATTAAATATAGCTTTCAGCATCTGGGTGTAGGATGACATTTACACCACTCTCATGGAGCATAATACACATGGCTGCAGATAGCATATTTTAATGAAACCATCTTTAACATAGAAATGAAATACCTATCTCATTATTTTCCTTGATGTATCACTATACATGTAGTCATAAGAATAAATGTAAATTTTCACATATTCTCCTAGCATTAGCCTTCTTTTGTTCCTATACTGTAACCAATTTGCTTAAAGTTTATTTTCTTGATGTCAGATGAAATCTTGGAAATTCTCTATCATATTTCAATCAAATTTTTAATTTCTGGAATTTTAGTTAATAATTATATTGCGTTTAAATTTTTGGAGATCAAAGTTGACTGGGAAGCAAGAAGAGAGTTCTGCAAGCGGTAAGTGTGATAGAAGAAATTTCTAGCATAGAACTTATAGTTACATCTAGCCATTTCTACTGAAATATGATGAAACTATATAATCAGTCTAGTATTGTACTTAAATTCATATGGTCTAGGGACCATCAAGTCCACATACTATTGGGGATCTACTTTAGAGATGATAGCAAAAAAACATAGATGGAATTATAGAAAGATTTTATATCTGCACTGTAAAAATTCAGCTGCGTGTCAGAAAACCAACAGCATTTGTAATAATAAGCATTGTTGTTATCTGATGTTTCAAATTAATAAAAATTATTTAAATGGAGGCAAATTTTTTTTTAATTGTATAAGTCAAAATAATCTGTGTAATTAAATTTTCTTAAAATCAAATTATTTAAAAAAGTGAAAAAATAATAAGTTTGCAGAATTCACTTTCATTATTACTATTCATATAAACATTTGAAAATTATTTAAATGTTAATCTCATGGTCACTTATTGTTATGGAGTGGTTTCACAGTGGAGGCTTGTATTTGTACTAAGTCGGTCCTAAAATAGGTTCGATGTACAAAACGTTAGGAACTTGATATAATAGGTAATGACGCAGAGAAATCTAGTTGTGGGCGCTGATACTTTAGTATCCGACTAACGGTCGTCCGGCATTGACTAACTGACCAACTGAGTGACTCCCTTGTTACTCTTACTAATCCTACTTATTATAGGTGGGAGAGTCTATTAACTACAGAATAGGTGTGTTCCACTATAACACTTACATGTAGCAGTGTCTGATGTAGGAAATTCAAGTGGCCTTTGACAAACAAGAACTTCAAAAAATTTTAAAAATTTAAATGCAATGTCAATCGCTATCTGCTGTCCTGAGTATGCTTCTGTTGTTCTCACTCATTAGTAACATTTCTTTTCCTAATTCTCCCAAACCCAGTTAATCCTTGTGTCTTAGGAGCTTTTCTGCCTTGAATAGGGTGAAATCAGCTAAAAAAAAATTTACTGAATATTTTGTTTATACAAACATTTTAGAGAGGTAGTAGAACTTCTATAACAACTTTACTCTGTTTATAAAATAGGTATTCAGCTAGTCTAATGAAATACTGACAAGTGTTCTGTGTTAGATTTAATCAAATGAATAAAAGAACAATTTCATTTGTGGGAATATACTAATGTTCTTTTATCAAAGAAGATTGATAAGTGAAACAATAGATGATTAAGTATGTTGGCTTAGAGATTCCTACCTGAGTATTAAACCATTGTAACCTTTGAGACATTATTTTGACAAAGAGAAAAGAAACCTGAAACCGCCTGCCAGGAAATCAAAAAAGCTCTTTTTTGTTTTTAATGAAATATATTAATTATGTTTGTTTATATCATAAAAAGATCTGCTGAAAAGTTCTTCACCAGAATCCCCTCCCAAAATCCGATTAAACATCAGAAGGTTTTTTTTAATCTTTTCGTGCTCAGGCAATAATCATTCAGTATACTTCAAATGCATACACACATATAATATATGTGTGTTTCATCATATGATGGATAAGGAGTGTCTCAATGTTTTTTATCAGTGTTATATATATATATATATATATATATATATATATAACAATGATAGTTAATGCCTAGCAAATAATGCAGTCCAGTGAATTAGAGGAGTTTAACTTGAGCCAGTCTTTTGTAAAATAGTGTGACAATAGTTAATATTCAAAAGACTTATCTATCCGACTTCAACTATTGAAGATGCACAACTAAGCAGAGTCAGATAAATCTATTGAATTCATTAACAGAAATTCAGTAGATTTGTCTCTGACAAGTAGTATATCTGTAAAACTCAAAGGAATATAGATAAGTCTTTTGAACTTTCTTCATCTATCTATCTCCAGCTAATTCTTTGTATGCAGGAACGGTAGGTAAATTGTGCATTGTTTGTTTTTGATTTTGTTGACTGCACAGTATAGTAGGGTCAGTTGGGCACTGTCTGTGAGAAAATGAGCACCATGATGCAATTTACTCCACCATGAATTTGGAAACAGCATGCTGTACTACTTGACATTCATGCTGGAAGCTCCAATACAAATATTTCAGTATTTAGGTGTCAATCTGAGGACAGGAAAGAGGATTTGGAAAGAGTTGGTGATCATGAATGTGTTTGCAGTCATCACTAGTGATGGTGACATTATACCTCCGTTTATCTTCCCACAGGGCCTCAGACTCAACAAGTACAAGTGAGTGCTGCCCTGGATAAGAAGGGTGGCTGCTGGAAGACCCTATATTCCTGCAACAGGACTCTTCACCATGCCACACAAGCAGGAAGACCCAGTTATAGGTGTCAGACAATTTCTCTGACTACGTCACCCCTACATCTTGACACCCAACTCTCCAGATGGTAACCTCTTTGTTGGTCTCTAGCCCCAACTGTGTGGAGCACAGTTGGAGCTATAGACCAACAAAAGTCCTTGTAACACCAATGATGAAGGCAAAGATTATGGCAGCATTCAGCAACTTAAAAAGGAGACTGTCCAGAAGAGATGCAGGAGATTCCAAAGTCATTTGGATGCTGTGGTTAAAGCCAATTACAATTTTATTGAAAATCTATTCTTTAGTATTTCAAGACATCTTCATGTGATTTTGGTAAATATATTTGTTAAAATGAGATGTCAGTGTTGTTTTGTGTAATTTAGACCAAATTTTATCTATTGCACCCAGTAATGTGTATATATATATATATATATATATATATATATATATATATATATATATATGTGTGTGTGTGTGTGTATGTTTGTATGTATGCAATTTGCATTTCAGAGACAAGAGAAGGCTAGGGAGATGATTGGAAGCATTACACCAGAAAGATTCCTGATATTCTAAAATATAATTAAATCCTAAAAGACTGGGGTTTGATTTAGTTCACATCTGTATATAACCAATTAATTACTTCACATTAATTAAAAACTGCATGAGTGGAGTGGCTTTAAATGAGTAAACTGGCAAATAAAAACAAAAACAAAAAAAGAAGACCGCTTTCCCCAAATTAATTACATTTTATAGTGAGAAAATAAGCTTATGGCTTATAGCAAAATGGACTCCGGTCATGGCCCATATTCTGATTTGCACTTCTCCCTGGTGTCTTTAATTCTTGCACATCTTCATTTTAAAATTAAAATCTTGATACATCAAGCAAAAGTTTTCTGCCTGATGGGAGAGAATTCATTTTTTTTAATTTTTTTTTAACAGAATGATTTTAAAATCTAATAACAGGTTTAAAGCAATGTCTAAAATTACAAAACTTAATCAAGTGAAAGTGAATTAATTGATTTCTGTTCTTTTGTTTGATTTTTGTTCCTGCTCTCTTCTTTCATTGAAAACAGAATATATCTGTTGGGCAACTTTTACAATATCACAATGATTTTGCACTACTTTTTATTAACATTGATTCTTTGAAAATTCAAGGGTGTGTAAGCAATAGAGTATAACATTGTCTAATGTAATGTCAAGTTCCGATATTGGATGCATTGATTTAAATTTAAACAACCTATAACTTTCATAAAACATGTTGAAACTACCTAAAAATTTAGTCCAAACTTTGTTCTAATGTCTAAATTGTTTAAAATTTGATTAAAATTTTTCAAAGCAACTTGGACATATTGAAGTTTATTTCTTTTTTGAATAATAATTTCAAATGCACTAATTATATATATATATATATATATATATATATATATAAACAAGAAAGAACTTATTTTTATCTGGCATTTTCCATCCTCTGAGCGACTTTATCAAGGCCAGTGTAGGATATTCAATTTGTTGCATGTGTTTATGTCCAAAAGCAAGGATGTCATTAGTTTATCAAGTCTTTTAAATTTGAAAATGTTCATGAGTATTCATCCGGTGATTCCTCTTGTATTTTTTATTTATTTTCAATTTTCAGATATACTCTAACTAAAAATAATTTATAACACACACACACACACACACACACACACACATATATATATATATATATATATATATATATATATATATAATTTTATTAAGAGGAAAGACCAAAGGATTTTTTTATTAAATTATATTTTTTCATCCTTTTTTAGAACCTTTAAAATTTTGAACATTTTTTTACCATAAATTAGTATAAGACATTTTAGCATCTTTTGTTGTGAAAAACACATTGATTTGGAAATTCTTGCAAAAATCAAATAATTTTAAAAACTTTCAAGACTTACTCAAAAAGGAATGAAGTTATTTTTTAGGAAATCATGGTAAAAATCTTTTTTTTTTTTTTTTTGTTGCATATGTTACCCCCCACTTATTTAATTTTAATTAGAAATTAATTTTTGTACATTTTAATGTTTATGTTAGTTAAAAGCAGAAGTGCTTGGAGAATTCAAATCATCATTTCTTGTTTGTAAAACAGGATCCAAGTTATCAATGATTTGCTCTGAGTTGTAAAATAAAAAATGTACTAAAAATAAGATATTATATAATTAGAAAAGTTTTTAATTGGTTTTATGAATAAGATTAATTAAGGACACTATTGTCTTCAGAAAAATTATTTTTTGATGAATAATGAACTTTTAAAAGAATTGTTTTCATTTTTTTTTTAAGTTTTAAATCTTTTAAGATTCTGTATTAATTTGTAGTGGTAACTAATAAATTTAAAGTCAAAGTATCTAAAATTCAATAAAACATTAAACTATTTAAAATTGGGTAGTTAAAAATTATATGATCAACATGCTCACTTTATATTTGTCAAGTAATTTTAGCAGATATGGGTATATCGAGATACTTGTCAAAACCTCATAAAACACCTACTTCTGTGTTAAAAATGCTTTTTTGTGATATTTTAAACTAAAAGTAATTAATATTTGTTTCAAATTAGATTAATTAAACTTTCACTCAGCTAATCATCAAATAAAGTTTCAGAAAAGTATATTTTATTTTTTGAAAGATTTTTTGAATAAACATTGTGGTGTTGAGAATTGTAAATATGGCGAAAATCAGCCATGTTTACCAATTTAAAAAACAGAAACAAAAAAAACCTCCATCGAATGAATTTAAATTCCTTTTGAAATAAACCAGAGTATTTTGTTTATTGGAAGTATTAAATTTAATTTATAGCTTGAAATTAAAACTAAAATAAAAACTTCAAGAAAAAATTCTCGTTTAAAAAATTCATTTTAAATATTTGTATATAGCAAGGTAATTGTTCTGTATTCATGCAAACACACACTAACATTCATTTATACACTGTTTGTTTTTACACTCATTCTATGAACAATATCTTAGCAAAATATTCACAATAATTTCAAGAAAATTCAAAGCATTTTTAAGTGCTTAAATGTATTCATTATTTATAAAATAAATTTCACTGTCACACTCAGTGATATGCTGAGGTTTAGTGATGCCTGGGCCAACTTTTGATTGTATGCCCCCAAAGACTAAAGTAGGAGGCCCTATAGGTCCGAGTTCTGAGAAATGGAAGAAAGGAAGAAATTTTAAATATGTAAAAACAGATGAAACATGAAATAAACACTTTATTCAAATTAAATATAGACTAAATTTTTATTTCGTTCTTTGACTGGATGTCCTCCCAATATAGATGCCTGGGGGCTATTGTGTCCTCTAAACCTTTTTCTGCATGCTACTGGTCACACTAAAAGGTAACCTAACTTTTGAGTTCATAAGATGTATATGCTAACCACTTTCAACTGAATTTAAATTTATTACAAACTTCTTTTTTAATCGTATTGTTTTTGATATAAGATACCAATTAAAAAGTCTTTCTGTCTTTGGAGAGAAATTCTAAAATTTCCTCATTATAAAAATTAGACATCAGTTTAGAAGTTGATATCTTTGTATGAGTGGGTACTGAAAAGTTCTTGACCTCGAAAATTCCCCAAAATCTGACCAAGTATCAGGTTTTGTCTATTTTTATCTTTTTATATTTTATTTTCATTCTATTTGTCAAAATTTTTACAATTTTATTTCAAAGCTAGAACAACAACAAAAATAATGACCTCAGCCTAAATTCAGACAGAACACAAGTTGATTTTTCTTATTTTTTTTCTTACGATGTTGAATGGAAACTTTTCCAATTATATAGACATGTTTGCTATAATCAGCTAAAATGGGTCATGCTTAGAATATTGCTGCATATATGGTACCTTGCTATTTACTTTGAGTTCCTTGATAAGATCAAAAGAAGAATCAGCAATATTATTGGTCCTGATCTGGTGACTCAGCTTTAGTCACTTGCCCACTGCCATTAGGATGCTTCTCTGTGCCTTTTCTATAAATACTTTCATGGTAATTGTTCAGATAAGCTCTTTGCTAGACTTTTTGAATTTAAATGCATTACTAGACTGGTGTTGAGGTCTCAACAATTTATAGTTGAGCTGGCTAAATTTAGCCATAACTTCTATGCTAACAGTTTATTCTCTCACACTTCTCACTTGTGGATCTCCCTTCTGGCTCCATGCTTTCCAGACAACTTTAATCTGCAAAAATTTAAATGCAATGTCAATTGCTATCTGATTGCTCTTTCCTCTTCCTGCTCATTGTTAATGTTTCTGTTTCTAATTCTTCAACACCCAGTAATGCATTTTGTCTTAGTGGCTTTACTGCCTTGCATGGGGTGATACTGATTGAAGAAAAAGTTAATGACGGGTGCAATTTTCTTCTGTAAATTGATCCTCCCAAGACCAAATATTGTTTGAATAATCTGGAGTTTTTTTTCATATACTGTTTTTGAATAAGCACTCCAGCCTATGAATTTAAAAAATAATTAATTTTTTTAGAATTCGTAATCTCCATGCTTTCCTTTCAACTTTAATCTGTAAAAATTTAAAGGCAATGTCAGTCGCTATCTACTGTCCTACTGATTTCTCTTTTCTCTTTCTGTTCATAATTAATGTTTCTTTTCTTAATTCTTCCACACCCAGTAATAACTTGTGTTTTAAAGGCTTTACTGCCTTTGGGACCACTGATCTATAGGTATGCTTTTTTCTATTTACTTTTATCCATTTTTTTATATATATATATATATATATATATATATATATATATATATATATATATATAAATTATGCAAAATAGGATGAGAAATTATATTAAAAAGTGCTCAATGAACAATTCAGAAAATGAACTTGCAGAGCATCTTAATACTATAAAAAGATGAAAACATTTTACCTTTTGTACCACCTGGATTTCAATCATGAGGTCTCGTCAAGTAGCTAGGAATTTGCCTAGCTACTTGACAAGACCTAACAGTTGAATCCATAGATAATTCAATATGTATGTAAGTTTGTGAAGATCTTTGTATGTCTAAATGGGCATCAGATGGTAATGTATATAAAACAAAATTGAAAATACCAGAGTTTCAGTTTTATAGTCTGTTTTCTCTCAGCCTCTGATGAAGCTTTAATAAAAGTCAAATATGTTAGATTGATATGCCTTTCCTATTTGTTCTTCATTTTATATATATCTGGTGTAGCAGCAAAATTGTCCAATTGTTAGATTAAGCTCTGAAAATTTGTATCTTAGAAATGATTAAAGATGTCTAACTGGAATTCTCCGAGATTTTTATAACACTATTGAACTCTACTTTGAGCAGTAAGAATGTATAATTACTCACCAACCTTAACAGAGGAATTGTGATGAAATTGATCCTAAACAAAAATGACATGTTCATCATTAATTAATAGTAGCTAAGGATCTGAAGCTAATAAAGGATTGAAATAAAGTTCAAATATATATATATATATATATATATATATATATATATATATATATATATATATGGATATATATTATTTCAGGATCATTTTCCAATTTATTCAAGATAATCTTCACCCTCACTAACCTAACTTTCTGTCTTGGAATAACAAGGTACCTCACAGGTTTCACATGTGATCTCTTTTTCAAGTCTTTTTCCAGTGCTCTTTGGACTATAGACATAGCTGAAACTCCTCTCTCATGCGCCAAATATCTGAGATATATATATATATATATATATATATATATATATATATATATAAATATAATTTAAGTACATGATTCGTTTTTTTTAATTAAACAATGTTAATCACATTTTCTGGTCTGAATGTTTGAGAAATTTCCTGGAAAATATGTGCTCCCTGACAGGAATCGAAACTATATACCTAATGGTTAACCGCATGTCAGATCAAATGATAGCTCCCATAAACGAACAAATATATTGTCGAACCTAATCCATTCCATAATATATATATATATATATATACATATGAAATATATTTGTATATGATTGCAAATGGAAACTGAAAAAAAGGATTTCACGAGTTAGCCAAGTTATTACAAAATGTCAATGCAAATTATTATAATAAATTTATTGGTAACATCTAAATATCTTTTTGAAAATTGATTCAGTAAACATATCTATATAAGGCTACTTTTAAATGGTAACATTTACATTTATTTTATTTTATTCTTTTACTTGCTGTAGCCATTCAGTACATGGGTAATCATGGCTCTCCTCATTTTCCTGTCCTTTATAGCTCTTAATATATTTTATCTTTTTGTTATCTCTCCTAAACCCTTTTCTGTTATCCATCTACATAAGATTGTTTTCTACTTCTATGTGCAGTGTCTCTTCAGGATTTTGGCAATTATGGCTCTCCACAATTTCTTATCCTTTGAAGACCTAAAGAAGTTTTGTGTTTGTGTTATCTCTCCTAAACACCTATCTGCTGTTCATTTACACAAGCTCAATTTTCTAATTTTGTATGCTTTGTCTCTTCAATCATGGCTCTCCACAATTTCCTGTACTTTGTAGCCCTTACTAAAATTTGTGTTTGTGTTTTCTCTCTTCATCCTTGTTCTACCATCCATTTACACAAGATCATTTTTTCTACTTCCATAGGCTGTGTCCATTCAGGATGTAAGCAAACATGGCTCTCCACAATTTCCCGTCCTTTGTAGCTCATAATAAATTTTGTCTTTTTGTTATCTTTCCTAAACCTTATTGCACCATTCAATTACTCAAGCTCACTGGATAGGCCATGCATTTTTCTTCAGTTTCTCTTGCCTTCAATCTGGCCTGTGAGTATCAAATTTTCCAAGCCCTCTTTTTTATATGCCCTAGCAATTTCAACTGCCTCTCCCTGCTGTTAAGTATAAGTGTCCTTTTTGCCTACATTTTCTCTAAATCTTTGCCATTGCTTACATTATGGCATTCTCAGCATCCTTCTGTAGAGCAACATTTCTGTTGCTTTAATTCTCTTCCTCATCTGCAAGAAGACTGTCCAGCATCCATTGCAATATAGGAGGACAGATATCACATAACAGGTTAGTACTGTTTTCTTTGTTTCTAGTACTCTGAATAGCTTTTGGAATGCATCTTTGGCTATCCCAGTGTGCCTCTATATTTCAATTTTGCACTTTCTGTCCTCTGTTAAAACACTTCCCAGATATTTAAATAGTTGTACACATTTTGATTTTGGTATCTTCACTTTGTGATTTGCATATTAGGCTGTTCCATTTGCTGACAATCATGCATTCTTGCCATAGATGTTTAATTTTGTCTTTTCATTTTCCATCACTACCTTGTGCTTAAAAACGTGTCTTTGCTGCATTTTTGTATTTAATGAAAGTTATGTTCTTCTTTTTCTGACTGGTGTAAAAGGATGGGTGTTTCTTCTGCATCATATCTCATATAAAAATGTAAAGGAATTGAACACAAATATGTTCATACTTTATTTAAACATATTTTGTTCTCTCATAGGTAAAATTTGTATAACGTTAAAGGATGGTATATCTTTCTTAAGAAAAAGGAATAAGATCATTTTTTTTTCTTCTGTCAAGGGTTGAAGTTTATTAGGCAATATGTAAGGTTATGGAAACCACATCAGGTTAATAACTGCATTAAACATATTTATTTTTTTTGTAAAAATCATATTGAAAATTTCTGAACTTCTATCTTGCTTATAGAAAATATTTTTATTGATTTATTCACTTGATATTAATTGACGTTTTAGGAGAAAATGTTTCAGCATTCTCTGAAACATTAGCCGTCTTCTCTTAAGTCACTTCTATGACTGAGATTCTTTAATATTTTTATTATTATTTTTCTTAATTTAATTCTTACTTTTGCAGAAAATAATTGCAACACGTTTTTAGTCTGAAAAAAAATTAACGAATAAAAAAAATATCATTTTTTTCAGTTCATTATTTTAATAATGAGAGTGAGAGAGTTTTATCTTTATAATATATTATAAATAATATTTACATATAAATATATGAATACTATATAAATATATATATACATACATATATATATATATATATATATATATATATATATATATATATACAGTTGTATGGATATTTTTTTTTGTAACCTTGGGTTTCATGCTTTTTATATATATATATATATATATATAAATTAAATATGGCAGTCAAGAAAGATTTAATTTTTATTTGTTTTTTCCAGCATCTTTACATGTTTTTACTTATGCTGAGTAGTGCTACTGTTGAGGAAAAAATATATATTTATTATTAATATATAATCTAGAGCTCTGTTATATTACAATGATTATACATTTAATATCACCAACACTCAATGTGTGAGATATATATATATATATATATATATATATGAACCATATTTATATTTTTGTTTTACTGTTTTTCATTCAGTGCAAGGCCTAAGAGCTGCTCAAGGTACAGTAGTACCGATCATGATTGCTAACAGCAGATAATGATTGATCTGAGATTTGAAAAGGTTAAGATTCTAGTGATCAGGGAAGCATCCTCTTGGGAGTTTTTTCCACAAGTTGTTGATTCTTGGGAAGAAACTGTTCAAATGGAAATGCCTTCTTACCAATGGACTACGGAACGACTGTGGATTATTCGACTCTGTATACATGACATGAGAGGTCTCAGCTTAAAAATCTGAACTGCTGGAAATAAATATAAATTATATTCTTTTTCACTTGGAAACTTGTCACATCATAAAGTGATATTTACAAGTTTCCATATTTTTCCCTTTGATTTTATTCTTAACTAAAAATCAATGACAAATGAAACACTTTTAAATGATTGAAAGGATTTTATAAGTATACATTATCATTACAACAAATAAAATCATAAGCAGCATTGACTGAATTCAAATTTTTCTGAGAATGTATTCTCCTTTCCTCTAGATTGAAAATTTAGTGAAGTTGTACAATAAGCAGTTCAACCATAAATAATCATTTTTCTCAGATTACTATAGACTGAGCACTCCAGTTTCTGAACAGCAAAACATATCTTTTTTTTATTAAATCTTATAAAAAATTATATGGGATTCAGTTTGCAATGTAAATACAATGTAAATTGATTCTTCCACAAAACAAAATATGCTCATACCACCTGATTTCTTAAAAATGTAAAAAAAAAAAAATAGCTTATGGCTACATCATCTTGAAATACTAGTTCCTATATGATCATTGAAGTTAAGCAATTTCAAGCCTGGTTAGTACCTACAGTATGAGGCAAAAAAATGGATGCACCCATAGAAAGTTGATTTTTGTATTTTCACTAAGATAGGTGTGTAATAGATTTCGTTTATTAATGCAGGGTATTAATACAGGTGTACATATGAACATTATACAAGTGAAAAAGGATTTACTAACAATAACAGTCCTAAGCATACTGCCTTAAAAAATAAACATTATCTAGAGAGGAAGCACTACGAGGGTAAATTGCAACTTTTCTGGCGGTGTTGTCAGAGTCCCGGCCATAACCCAATTGAAAACCTTTCGGTGATAATGGACAAGCGTGCCCATAATAGGTAAGTTAACACAGAAGATCAGTTTTTTCATGGATTAAAGGAATGCTGGAAAAATCTGGTGGAGAACGTTGACTTACTAATGAATTTAGTCTATAGCATGTCACGAAGAATTAAGGTTGTTATTAAAGCAAAAGGTTACCCAGCAAAATAATAAATAATTTTTTGACTTGTATAATGTACATATGTACACCTGTATTAATACCCTGCATTAATAAATTAATTCTATTACTCACTTGTCTTTAAAGTGAGAAGTAAGTTCCACTCAAACAGATTCTTCCCACAAACTACTGCTCTGAGGAAACAACTTCCCAGAGAATGTTTCCCTGATCAATAAAATCTTAACCAGTTCATGTTCTTCCCCACCTATCCATATAAACTGTGCCTCTACCTTGAGTGAACCTCGGGCCTTGTATATAGTGAACTATGAATCGGACATGTCCGAGTCAAGCAAGGAGAAAAATCTAGGTAGTGCTTTAACAGAGGCTGGAAAATGTCATGCTGAATTCCAAATGTGTAATGGAATAGAGAAAATTGTATTTAGAAATCTAAACAAAATATCAGTGTTGTGGAGATGAGCAGAATAAGACTTGGATCTCATTCAAATACATATAAACTGATGCTGAGAATTGTCAGTAGAAGGAGAGAAAAAGTAGAGAGAGATCTAGCCTATCTGCTTACTACCTATTTCAGCAAGACTATGTTGACTCCAAGCGGCATACTACTTCTTGATTGTGTTATCTTCATTCACTGCAATGAAGACATAACAATCAAGAAACAGGAAAATTTCATTAGAAACAAAGAAAAGAGTGCTTAACTATTATGTAATATCAAATCTTGTATACAGAAGTGGAAGCTGGGAAATCTGCTCACAGAGGAAGAAGAGACAAGGTAATGTAAATGTAGTTGTACAGAAGGATGCTGAAAATATCATAGACTGAACATGTGAGCAACGAAGAAATTTTAAGGAAAATTAAAAGAAAAAGGATGCTTATACTGAGAATCAGAAAAAAGAATTGAAATTTCTAGGGTACATAATGAAGAAAGAGGGCTTGGATAATTTGACACTCACAGGGCATATTGAAGGTATGAGGGAAAGCAGCAAATAACCTAATGATCTTGTGTAAATGGTTAGCAGAATTGGGACCAGGAGAGACTGCAAAAAGTCAAAAGTTACTCAGAGCTACAAAAAATAGAAAATTGTGGATAGCCATGATCACCCATGTCCAGAAGGAAATGGCAAACAAAAGAAGAAAAAGAATTATTCACTTTCAAACATCATTTTACAGCTAAAATTGCTTGATGTAACCATAAGGTCTATGCTGACAGTTTCTTTTCTAATGCTTTTTGCTTGTGAAAGTATCTTCCAGTTTCTTGCTTTCCAGTCAAGTTTGCATTTAAATTTTTGAATATCAGTGTCAATCGTTATCTTCTGTCTTCCTAATGTCTGTTCTTTTATTGTTCTCATTCCTTAATAATGCTGTTCTTATATTCTTTTATGCACAGTAACCCCCCTGTGTCTCATTGGTTTTGTTGTCTTGCTTGGGTTGAAATGATTAAAAAAGAAACATGTGCACACACTGATACTTACATAAAAGGAAAATATCTTCAGATGAAACAAACTGACTTAAAGTTCAAGGTCTTAAGATTCAAGGTTTCATTTAAAAAGAGATCAGAATTTGTCTACATATTTTGAAAAAATATTTTTGATTTCAATATATAATATGTCACTTCCTTCATGTAAAATCATGTGTACACTAGAATAAAGAATAACTTCATTTTAGAATGAAATAAACTGATTTAAAGTCCAAGCTTTTATTCAAATCAGAACTTATCTACATTTTAAAAAAATATATATCTGACTAGCTATTGTGAGTTTTTGATATATACTGATATGACTTGCAAACATGTACACACAATGATACTTCTATAAAAGAATAATAAACTTAATTTTTATCACGTTTTGGCTGGTTTGTTTTTTGAGTTCATTCTGGCCAAAAATGTAAAAGAATCTGAAACATCATTCACAAAATTTTTGGAAGAAATTACTAAAGTCTTATTGAAAAGAAATCAGCATTTAGCTATATTCATTAAAAAAACTATTTTTAGTTATTTGTTTAATGATTTTAAATTAATACATACTTATATGTTCTTTCTTTCACTTGTAAGCATTTTTTTTAAATCAGTTTATCCCAAGCAAGGTTATAATGCCACTAAAATGCAAGGGGCTCCTGGGAGTGAAAGAGTAAGAAAAAGATTTTAGAAGAAACCAAAGACTCAATTCTAAGCATAAAAACAAGGCATAAACCTCTACTCCTGTTCAAAAGATCAGGGAGGAATGTGAACCAAATGGTAGGCAAACATATCTACTTCTATTTTTTTTTTTTTTTTTAAGCATTATGCCCCAAGCAAGGCGTGTTCCACTAGGATGCAGGGGTTTGGAGCGAGAGCAGATAAGAGTGATAGGAGAAAGGAAGAGGAGAAGGATAGTGGGTAGATCAAGGTAATTGGAGATGTCGATTGACATTACATTTGAATAGTTGGAGATTATAGCTTTCAGGGAAACAGTAATTGGGGAGGGTGTTCCACTGGCGAGCAAAAAAGTATGAAGCTATTGGAGTAGAAGAGACGGCTACATTTGAAGGTTTCTACGGTGTAAGGGTGAGAGCGGGATTATTCGGACTGTTGTCCTCATTATTGTAATGTTAACAACGTTTCTGCCATTGTACCCTCTGGCTTTCTTCAGGTGATATATGATGGAATTTTGATAAAAGTGTTGGTGGAAGTAATCCAGTGACTTGACCCAAAGCGTTGTGAGTTCAATACCTGGCCACAGCAGAGGTGAACAAAAACTTGGAGAGTTGACTTACTAAAGGGAAATAACTGAAACTGAGATATCCAGAAAAGGCATGGCATGTGGAACTAGAACAATCTACCCCAGTGGACTAATTAAAGGGTTTTGTTCAAAATTCCAACATATATCACATGAAGAAGGCCAGAGAGTACAACAGCCAAAATGCCATGAATATAACAATAAAGATGTAGACAGCAGTGCATATAGTTACAATACCTGATCTCAGAAATATAAACACATCTATCTACTTCTATTAAAATGTGAAATCATTGATGTTTATATAAACAGATGATGAAATAAACTGATTTAAGATTCAAGGTTTTATGAAAAAAAGAGATCAGCTTTTAGCTATATTGTTATAAAGATTTTTCTTGTCAGCTTTTATGTATTTATTTCAATATGCAAACATTTTCAAGCATAGATAGTTAAACATAGTGCCCCAAAAGTCAAAGTAATTAGAGCAAAATGTACACTTGTGAAATAGCAACAAGAAGTTTGCATGACATCATCTATAATTTGACCAATAAAATATAAAAATATATTGTCACACACACAAACATTATTTCCTTTTGTAAATAAATATAAAATTTACACATTTTTTTTAATGCTAATGCAACCTTTGGGACACCTTGTCTAAAAGTATATGTTGTTTTTTTTTGAATATTGAAATGAACTGATTAAAATTTCAATCTCTTTGTAAAGGTTTTATTAAGATGTGGTCAGCATTTATCTACCTTTGTTAAAAACATTTCTTATTAACTCTTATGAGTTTATTACGAAATACATGGCCAGTGCATGTGTCACATGTGCCCTCACCAAATTTATGATGAGGTAGTATTCATATGAAATACAACTTTTATTATCACCTAATTATGTACAGTAATAGAACAGTTCAACTATACAAATTGAACATAAATACAGTGTATTTGAATATAAATTAGAGACATGGCATAATAGATTATGCCATCTTAAATAAATCATCAATGTTTTGCGACTATTTTTAATATTAACTTGAAATTTTCTTTGTTAAAATGCTGAATAATTTTAACACATTCAAAAGAATATTATATCATGTTTTCTCAAGAGTTAGCATGAGGAAAACAAATTCATGAATTTGGACAAGAAAAAAGACCTCAGAATAATGTGCAAGTTTGTGAATATTTTTCATCTTTTAATACTAATAGTCAGCTATGCTTAGTTTAATTTGTAGTGTATATAAACCTAGGTAGAAAAAAGCAAAAGTTGATAAGACAGTGAAGGTCATAAAGCAGACTTAGTCAGGGGTTTTGGAGGTAGTACACAACGGCCTTAACAATATACAGGATGGTATGCATAAATTGTTGACTAAATTATGCTCAAACTGAAAATAACACTGACATGTAATTTTAACAGATATATTTATCAAAATTACACAAAAATATCTTGAAATACTAAAGAGTAAATTTGTTCAATAAAATCACCATTGGCTTCAACCATGGCCTCCAGACAACTTTGGAATCTCCTGCAACTCTTCTGGATGGTCTCCTTGTTTAGGTTGGTGAATACTGCCATAATCCTTGCATTCAATTCATCATTAGTGTTACAAGGAGTTTTATTAGTCTCTTGCTCAACTGTGCCCCACACATAATAATCAAGGCGGTTGTAGTCTGGGAAGATAGATGACCAGATGTAAGGGATGATGTGGTCACAAAAATTGTCTGACTGGCATAACTAGATTCTCCAGCATGTGTGGCATGGTGCAGTGTCCTGTTTCCATACATAGGATCTTTCATCAGCCACACACTTGAACCAGAGCAGCACTACTTCCTCAAGACATCTGATGTAGGCCTCCATGTTCAGCCTGAGGCTCTCTGGGAAGATGAATGGAGGCATAATGTTGCCATTACAAGTAAACATTATAAACACCTTTGTGATCACCATTAGACTCATCCAACTCTTTCCGAATACATTGTCCTCAAATTGACACCCAAACACTCTGAAATGTTTGTATTGGAGCTCCAGCATGAATGCTATGCTGTTTCTAAATTTATAGCAGAGTGAATTATGTCATGGTGCTCTTTTTCTCACAGTTGGTGCCCAACTGACCCGCTATACTGTGCAATTGATGAAATCAAAAACAGACAAAGTGCATGCATGAAATTAAAAATATAAAATGGTGACAATTTATCCATCACACCCTGTATATGTGTTCGTTCTTTCACTTGCAAATATGCACACATGGTTATATTTGTGTAAAAGGATAATAACTTCATTTTTTTGGATGATGAAATAAATGAATCCAGAGCCAACTTTTTCGTTATATTCCCAATAATAGTTTCACACTGTTGACTTATGAGTAAGGACCAAATCCACTTTCAAATGCTGTTTAAGATATTCATCAGAGGATTCAGGGTGATGGAAGCAGGAAAGAAACATATAGGAGAATAAAAAAAAAATATCTCTCAATTATTTGTTTTATTTCAAATTTGTTTTTTTTATTTCCTTTTTCACTCTCATCCATATTCCTCCCACTTCTCCTTTTTCCTTGCCATTCCCAAGGATGATTACAAAACAAAAATGGGTCGTCAGTATGTTTCTGTGTTTGATCATGGCCTGTTCATTACTTGAAAATCAATAAGCCATCTGGAGAATTTGAAGTTGCACTCATTGAAGGATACCATGGTGATCATGAGAGGGAATGTAGGAGAAGGGTGAGAAAGAATAAAGAAAAGGAACAGAAAATGAGAAGGAAGAAGAATAAAGTATTATGAAAAAGCCATTAAGAGAGAAGGCTATGCTAAGGTAAGGAAGTATGTGAAAAAGGAACAATAATGAAAGTAAACAGTCTCTAAAGGTAGAAAGGAGATTGAGAATAACAAGAGAGAAAATCGAATAATAGGAAAGAAAGAAAGAAAATGGAATAGGGCAAAAGAAAGAGAATTGAAAGAAAAGAGAACAAGAGGAAAGAAACAGATAAAAATAGTATAAGGGCAAAGAGAACAAGAACGAAGAAAGAAAAAGTGGAAAGAAACATATAAAATAGAATAAGATAAAAGAAAGAGAATGAGAGGGAAAAAAGAATGAGAAAGAAAAGAGAATATGAGGAAGTAAAGAAATAAGAAGAGATGTAAAAATAAGGGAAAAGAGAGAATAAGAGGAAGGAAAAAAGGGAGAAAAAGAGTATAAGAAGAAAGAAAGAAAACAATATGAAGAAAGAAAAATTAGAAGTTGGAAAAAAAACAAAAGAAATGGATGAAAGCATAATACTAGAGAATTAGAATCATTTTTAGGAAGTAATGAAGGTTAATGAACGAAAATTAGAATGAAAGAAATAGAAAATCAAATATTAATAAGAAATAACTGAAAAAACAAGTAAAAAAGATAAATAAAAAGGAAAATAATGGAATTTTTAAAATAGAAAAGCTGTTAGAAAGCATATTAAAAATAAAGGAAGAAAATGTAACATGCATAAAAATATATGGTAAAATAATATAAAAATTAATAGTGAATAAAAATATCAGAAAAGAAAGAGTGAGAATGTGTGGAAGGAAGAAAAAGAAAGTAGTTTGAGAGTAGGAAGAAATGGAAGAGAACAGAAAGAAAGAAAGGAAAGAGTACAAGAATGAATGAATAAATAAAGAAGGAAAGAAAGGAAAGAGTACAAGAATGAATGAATAAATAAAGAAAGAAAGAAAGGAAAGAGTACAAGAATGAATGAATAAATAAAGAAAGAAAGAAAAGAACAAATGAAAGAATAAAAGAATGAAATGAAATACAAAATGAAAATGTTTAAAAAAAAGGAAAGAGTACAAGAATGAATGAATAAATAAAGAAAGAAAGAAAGGAAAGAATGAATAAATAAAGAAAATGAATGAAATAAAGAAAGAAAATAAAAGAAAAGAAAGGAAAGGAAAGAAAAAATGAATAAAGTACAAGAATGAATGAATAAAAAGAAAGGAAAGAGTAAAGAAGAATGAATGAAAGAATGAAATGAAGAAAGAAAGAAAGAAAGGAAAGAGTACAAGAATGAATGAAGAAAGAAAGGAAAGAGTACAAGAATGAATGAATGAAGAAAGAGTACAAGAATGAATGAATGAATGAATGAATGAAGAAAGAAAGGAAAGAGTACAAGAATGAATGAATGAATGAAGAAAAGACCTAAAGGAGTAGCAGAAAGTAAACTACATAGAAGAAGAAATGGGTGTAAATAAATGAAAATTAGAATAAAAGAAAAAAATAGAAAAGGAAGTAGGAATAAGAAAAACTGAATGGACAAAAAAAGAGAAAGAAAGAAAGAAAATAACAGTAGTTTTAAAAACAAAAAATTGTTTGAAAAAAGAGATTTTAAATAGAAAAATAACACAAAAAATATAGTAAATATCTTAAAAAAAATGAATAAATTTATCAGAGGAAGAAAACTTAAAGAATTCTAAAAAAGAAGTGAATGAGATATAAAAGAAAGCTATTTCTTGGGTGTATAGCATTCTTGCAACTGCATGAGGTGTGCCTAATATCAGGAAGTTATCTTTCTCCTGACTTTATGAAAGCTTGTGTGCTAAACGAACTGTTTTTGTCAGAGTATTCTTCTTCAATGCTTAAGAAATGAAGGCAAAAGAAATAGGTGGATTCTTCTCTCATTATTTCTTTCTGTCTACCCCGCTTTCCACTTTTCCTTTCCTTTTGTCTTTCTGATTGAGATGTTTGCAGAGCCTGCTTTTATTTGTTTTTTGTACCTCCCCCCCCACCACCTCTGCACTGGTGCATTTTTTAATTGCATTCTTTATTCCATTTTTTTTTATTTGGAATTTTCAAATAAAACTTTCTGAGTAATTCCAAGGAAACAAGATATAGAGAAGTTATTTTTTTTCTTTCTTTCTTGTTCCTTAAATTCAGAGACATTATTTCAAAGAGGATGCTCACTGAGAACTTGCAAAAAATAAAGTGAATTAGAAAGGTCATGAGATGTATAAAAGTATAAATATATTTATATGTAAAAATATATATTGCCTCCAATAACCCTCACATAAACCAATTTTTTAATGTACAAGCACTTCTACACATGTGTTGCGAAAGTGATATGCATAGGGGTAGGTATATAAAAAATAAGAAAATACAAAATAATTTAAATTTTTAAATATGTCAGTTACATATTGTTGCCAGTGTAGATATTTTCTGTATGTATAGATGTTACTATATTGTCTTTCTCATACAAAATGCTTAAATACATCAGTGTGTGTAATATATATATATATATATATATATATATATATATATATGTATAAGGAGCAGTAGGCAATTTGCAATTTCATATTTGTAACTTTACGCATACTTGCTTGTTTTTGATTTGGAAATGGCATGCTGTACTGCTTGGCAATTGTGCTGGGGTGTTTGGGTGTCAATCTGAGGAAAGTGCAGAGGATTTGGGAAGATTTGGATGAGACTAAGGGTGATTACGAAGACACAACAGCTTAGAAAACTCACTCTGATTGTTCTGATAAGAAAAGAACTCCTGAATTTTTTGGTGAGATCCATGCCATGATTGACAACAATCCCTCAGGTCCATACTAAGGGACACAGGAGTGTCTGAGTTTCTTATCAGGCAGGTAGTGCATGAATACATTTTGTATTTCTCATACAAGATGAGAAAGGGCCAATTTTTATCCCAAGTCATGAAGAACAAGAGGAAATCCTACACTAAAAAGCTTTTGAACAAACTCAAACATCCCTCCAACTGAATATGCTTTGGTTTTTCATAGATAATTTCTGCCAGGATAAGATTGTGAACTCACAGAACAGCCATTAGCTTGCTGTGTCCCCAAAGATATACTGAGAATGATGAAAACCAAATATGCTGTCAACATCATGGTGATTGGAGTGTTTACTGGTGATGGCAAAATTATACCTCTATTCATCAGGTCAGACTCAATACAGAGAAGCCTATATCAAGTGACTTAAGGAGATAGTGCTGCCTGGATCAAGAGTTTGGCTGCTGGAAGATCCTATGTCTACCAACAGGACTCTGCATCATGCTACACCAGTGGTAGAACCCAATCATGGCTCTGAGACAATTTCTGTGACCACATCACCCCTTATATCTGGCCACCTAATTCCCTAAACCAGAAACCCCTTTGATTATTATGTATGAGGCACAGTTGAATGAGGGACTAACAAAACTTTTTGTAACCCCAAAGATGAACTGAAGGCAAAGATTATGGCAGCGATCACTGACTTAAACAAGGAGACCTTCCAGTAGAGACGCAGGAGATTCTGAAGTCGTCTGGAGGTCGTGGTTGAAGCCAGTTGCAATTTTATTGAATAAATTTACTCTTTATTATTTCAAGGTATTTTAGTGTAATTTTAGTAAATATATCTATTAAAATCAGATATCAGTGTTATTTTCATTTTTGCATAATTTAGATGACAGTTTATACATCACACCATGTATATATATATATATATATATATATATATATATATATATATATATAAAATTAGGCCGGTTAATAAAATTTGAGGAATAAAAAGCCAAGAAATGATAAAAATAAATTGTCAGAAATTTTCCAAAGTTCATTTCAGAAGAAAAGTATAAGAAATGTTTCATAGAACTAGGGAAATTTTGTGATACAGGCAAAAGGTTTTGTGATCTAAGAGAGGTGTGACACATGTTTTTTTTTATTCATTTAAGGATGCAAGCTCTTAAGTTATTGTCTTTGTTTCGAGATGGTTATTTTTGTTATATGAGTATTACTTTGAGGATCATAAGCCTGTTTTTACTGTTTGGCTTTGCTATTATTTTGGAGCTGTTTCTGACTAGATGTTTAATGTTAGTATGACCAATATGCTGCTTATTAATCTGTTATCTGATGGCACTATGATCCAACAGGTGGCAGATCAGTCTTCATGAGAGTGTGGTTGTGGTATATTCTATGTAAGACGTTTTGAGATTTTTATTTATAAAGAATTATTCTCTGAGAGGGCAAGAATATTCATACACAACACTGATCTTAGACAGAGAGTTGGAAGTTTGGGATATATTATTTTAATAACTAAGTTGCTAGTTTTGAACTTATTGTAGTAAATAATACATCTAATGTATTTATTTTTATTGACTGGTTTTATCTATATATCTATGTATGTTGATTTTTATTGCTGTTGCATTTTTTTGTAATTCTGGTGTATGATTTTGGTAATATATGTTAATAGTGTTATTATCAATATTATATTTATGGCTATTTTTTATTATGCAAATTGTTCAAAGAAAATTTCATTTGCTTGTCAACTATATAATTAGGGTACCCATTATTGATAAGTATCTGTTTCATTTTATTTAATTCTTTAAGGACAATTATTTTAGATGAGGAAATGAGTTTAGTTCTTAAGATTAGGTTATGAATGCTCTGAAAAATATAAAACTGCTATCATTAATGACATAATCCACACAGCTAAACTCATTTACTTATCTAAAATAATTCAAAGAATTAAATAATATATATATACACGTATGTATATGTACACATACGCATGTGTATAATTATATATACATATATACACACACACACACACACACACACATATATATATATATATGTTATATAAGTATGTATATGTGTGTGTATATATATATATATATATATATATATATATGTGTGTGTGTGTGTGTATTTATGATATATATATATATATATATATATATATATATATATATATATATATATATATTATAGAGAGATAAAATGAGAACAAATGGGGGATAATACCACTGCACATAACATTTAATTTAAAAGATGGCTCAATACAGAATAGAGCTAAATATGATTAATAATTCACTTGCTAGTAGTTTGTCATTGCCTGAAGAGACACATTTCTAGTGTTGGAACTTGATTTTTATTGTGTAGCGATTTTAAAAATGTTTTTGGGTTAATATCCTAAAATAAATATGTAATATATATATATATATATATATATATATATATATATATATATATATATATATATATATATATATATATATATATAGTGTACCTGCATCTATTTCAAGTGGATAACCCTCAGGACAAATTATGCTATGGCTAGTTAATATTGCCATTGATGACAGATAGTAATAATTATTTTGGCCTTTTCCTTTTCTCTTAAGCATAAATATCTTTATAAGAAACACAGTGAAAGGAAATATGAGTAAACCAGGAAACAAAAAACCACCTACTCCCCCTTAAACTTCCTTTCTGCAATATTTGTGCTATCTGTTCCATCTTCAGCAGTGTAGAATCTTTTCTCTTGGAATGGTCACCAGATATATTTGCACTTTGTGAAACCAATTTAAATTCTTCCATTGCTACACATGAATTCTCAGTTCCAGGCTATCGCCTTTGCCAAAAAGATTCCAGCATTCACATATAAGGTCTTGGTGTTTACATCTGGGATAATCTTTTGAAGACAAGGGAATTGTTTCTTGAGTCCCCAAACCACTCTTTCATGTGCTTTAGTCTTTCATTATTATACTCTGTTAGCTATCACTTTTTTCCTTTATCGCTCCCTCTTCTCAGGGTTGCATTATATTATACAATCTTTGATAGTGCAGGAAAGGCACTCTCTTTCCATCCATCTGGGAACATCTTTGTCTTTGGTGATTTTAATGTGCACCACAATATGTGGATCAAATGTTTAAAGGTAATGATGTTGCCAGTATTCAGACATTAAATTTTTCCATTGCTCAATCCCTTATTCAAGTTGTGGATTTCTCGACTCAATTTCCTGAGCAAAATCAAGCAACGCACTTCTCTACTTGATTTATTTCTTACCACCTCTCCACATTGCACAAATCTGCCTTCTTTGAAACAGGTATCACCCTATAGTATCTCTGTATATTTTGTTTCAATCATCTATTAAAGAAGAACCTCATATTCATAAGACCTCTACCAGCATGTTGATTGGGACTTACACTGTGATTTTCTTTGTGACACACCTTGAACTGACATCTTTAACCTTCAAATTGAGAATTGCCCCACGCTGGTTTCTTCAAAGTCAAAGCCAGCATCAATGCTTTCATTTCTTCTCAGAAATACCAGGTGAAACCTCAATATTCTCCATGGTTCACATCAGAATGCTCAGTCGCTATAGCCCACAGGAACCACTATTTTCAGCTATACCAGCATATCAGCTCCAGTCACAACAGATGCCTATTCATGGCTGCTCATAATACGAGTCCTTAAAGGAGCTAAATTTTTTGTTTGCTGAGAGAATGAAGCACTGCATTGCATCTAACAACTTTGGCTCCTGTGATTACTGGCTGCTCTGTAATAGTGTATTAACCCCTTCTCCATGAATTATTTTGGGAGAAGCTTTCATTTTCAGTCAAATTTTTTTTATTTGTTTGAGAAGACTACACAAATGAGGCAGCTTGAGATACCCAAGCAGTGGCTAACACCTCCACCAGATATACGAGTTAACAATTGGACTTGTTTCAAGCCCAAAAGGACATAAAAAGAATCAAGATTGACAAATCAGCACATCTGTAGCTGGTTTTTGAATGTTATGTTTTGGACATGTTTATTCATCTGTGTCTGAAAAAGACATTTTCAGTAAAAACATATACACATGTCTATGCTGGGGAAAGTGTTAAATGACAATACGTTATCTGTTCCTCCCTTCTTCAATCATTTTGAGGTGTTAATATCTTCTGCTGATAAAGCTGAATGCCTTCCCCATAATTTAAAGTCTACTCTTGATTCATCTTGAGTATCCCTACCTAACTTCTCACTTACAACTGTGTCTCTGTTGAATTATAACCACTTTTATGGTTTCTGTCAAGATAAAGTCATCCTGAGTTAGTTTTGCAAATGAGAATTCTAGACAGAACTTTGTATCTTTCCTCGAAGACAGGTTTTCCTCAGTACGGACAGAAGCAAAAATGTTGAGAGGAGAGAACATCTCATTTTAAACTGTTTAATCTATTTTTCTCTGAGACTCTAATTGGATTCGGTGAGGGTGGTTACCTGAAAAATTTTAACAAGCTAAGATGGCCTAGCAGTAGTTTTCCTGCCCACTTGCATTATTCAGAACCATCAGTGAATTAAGTCCCATTCTGATAATCCTTATCTCTCTTTTTGTATTATTTTTTCATCTTCTTTGAACATAAACAAACATTTCCATAGCTCTTCACAATTTCCTGAACTTTGTAGCTCTTAGTAAATTTTGTCTTTTCACTATTTCTCCTAATCCCTGTTCTGCCAAACATTTACATGAGGTTGGAAAAGATGGGTAGACACAAGAAACTTGATAAATATACAGGGTGGTCGGAAAATCTTATCACCCCCTACATAATATAATTTTCTATTACAATGCTCTGTGGGGTATTATTAAGGAGAGCGTTTCACACGAACGATACCAGAATACCCATCAGTTGAAGGACACCATTCAGAGAACCTTTGCAAGACTCAACAAAGCACAGCTTAATAAAATATCACAGAGAACATGGTGCCACATACAGACCTTATTGATGAGTGACAGTGTCAATGAAAGTGAATAAACTGAATCCAATACATGTGCTTTGACTTGTTCTTAGTATTGTTCTCATTACATTTTTTGGTGGGGGGGGTGACATGTCTTTCAGACCACCCTGTACATGGCAAGAGAAAGAGAGAGACATACACACATACAGGTGGAGAGATATATAGCTTGCTAGAAAGATAGGGATGTAGATATGCTTCATTACAAAAATGATAGCAAGTGTAAAATGTTATAGGGAAATGGAGAGAGAGATAGCTTGCCATATATATATATATATATATTCATACATGTTTCATTAAATAATATAGACATATATAATATATGAGGTCATTTTGGATTTTATTGTGTACTAATTATTTGCTCTGTAATAATAAATCCATTGAGCTCTTATTGTGGATCAGTTTTAATATTTTATATGACTAGGATCCATTTGGATTATATACCAACAGATTTATTACCTTTACTATATATATATATATATATACTCACACACACACACACACTTTTGTGTTGCAAATAGACAAGCTGGGAAAATTATTCTTTTTTGGAGAAAAAAATACCCAGGACAGCTATGTTCCAACCACCTCTTTTATTAAATATTCAAGAAATTTCCTATGACCCCCATATTTTAGACAGCAAGCATTCTAAGCCAAAGTGTATGAGGACTGAAATTTCTAAAATATAACAAGTAATAAAAATAATATTGTAAACTACTTAATAAAATAAATAATAAGAGAAAGTATAAAATATAATAAGCGAAAAATAAATTACACAATTCTAAAAAAATGTTTTTAAATTTAAAATCCAGTCACCCCATCTATTTGAAACTCATGTGTAAAATAGATGTTAACTTGAATGTTGCATATAAAATATTATTTGCTTCTTAAGTCATTACTTAGACTCTTACTTTAACTTGTGTATTTATTCAACATTTGGTTCATAGGTTATATTACGAAAAAATTAGAAGAAAAATCACCTCAAGAAAGAAAATTTATTGTATGTAAAGCTGTGCTTTATTTTATAAAGTTATTTAATAAAATATTACATATATTTCATTAAATAGGATAGGTAGCAATAACAGCCAAGACCGAGACAATATTGTCTGATCGGAGACAAAATGTGTCAGCGTTTCAGTACCTCTATAGAAATATTCATAAACTTTATGGGTTTTTCTACTAATAAGTAAAATGTAGCAAGTATAAACTGTCATTTGTGCATTCAGAAGCAAAGTCTTGCAAAAACGTTTCAAAGAAAAATTTAATATAAAACCAGCATGACTCTTTATGGCAAGCCTGATAAATAGGAACACGTTATTTACTTTCCCAAGCAATAAGAACTGGTTGGATAAAGAAAACACTGTGTTTCCAAAATGTACACCTGCATTATTGGTTGAAAAACTCTGACACAATATTTTTTCCTTAAGGTAAAATTAAATCTTAGAATTGGATAATATTTATCAATATATATATATATATATATATATATATATATATATATATATATATATATATAAAAGTGAACATAGAAAAACACTTAGAGGCGACAGTCTGTTTCATGCTATATGCAATCGTCAGAGCACATGTGGCCTGACGATTGCATATAAGTGTTGCCTCTAAGTGTTGACTTCTATGTTCACTTTTATATTTACACATGCTCTATCTCTGATATCGAGTAATTTATCCCATAAATATAGCACACCTTAAGACTATATTTCTTCATATATATATATATATATATGTCAGCATATTTTATATATTTCAATTTTCTTATCTTGTGTACTAGGTAAGTGTTGTGGACAAGGGGGGGATTTTTCTATTTCTTCTTCTCGTGAGAGTTCGAATCGCTTGTCACCAATTTGTTGTGGATTCCGGGATGAAATCCGGTCTCAAATGAATGACAAACGCAGGAATGAAATATAGCAAATACATGTATTGATGTAATAATACAATTGGTAATACGGTTAGTAGCAATAATAATATATATACAGTCTGGGAAATTCAGTATCGAAGTATGACTTCCTTCTGAGTCTACGTGCTCGCAACTGTGACTCCTACAAAGCGGTTACCTCACAATGTCACTCTCTCACTTCCTCACTCCCAGGTATTCACCAGCAGCAGTACAAGTACACACTGGGCGAGTCCACTTGTATAAAAAAGGGGTGGACCCCTTAACAGTAAGACATATCGCTATTTCCATGGATAGTGTTCAGATGAACTACACTCCTTAGTTCCATCAGTTCTTACTTTCCCAGTTAAGACCCACCATGCCATGGACATTGTAGTGAACCACCCTCATCCCATTTGTGTTTCCATGGTAAGATGTAAGTTCCACACAACTAGCTTCTTCCCATGAATCACTACATGGTAAAACAGTCTCCGAAAAGGTTCCTTCCTCGATCACTACAGTCTTAACCTATTCAAATTTAGGATTAACTGTTGTCTTCTCCAGATATCCACATAAGCTGTATCTTTTACTCTTAACCATCTACCTTGAGTGGCTCTCAAGCCTTCTACAGAGTGAACCCCACTGTAGAAAAACAGCTTATAACAAATCCATATACTGAGATATTGAAAGTATTAAGTATTTATTAATTCTACGTCCTAAATTTTTATGATGAATTCAGTGTATATGCCATCATTGCTTTCACTTCAATTCCATATCATTTTCTGTTTTTGAAAGGTTCATCCTAAGTTCTATAATGTCTGATGAATGATTGTCTTCTTTTATACCTAGAGGATTCATTTGCTTGAAATGATTTCTAATTATCGATGACAGAAAAAAGTTGTATATAGCTGATAGTTTAGACATTTCAGGACAAGTTGGATGCCATCCACGACATCCATATGAAAGTCTACAACTGACGAGTCCAGTTAAGAATGTGACTCAGCTTCTTTGGTTTCATAACAACCTTCATAGTTGGGCCAAATTACACCTAGCATAACTTATTCTATGCTCAGTTATTCTATTATCTCTTAAGGAAAACTTGTTATACACCTGATCTATACACCAAATTATTTGAAATGTTTAGTATTTATTAATTTGATATCCTGAATTAATATGATGGATTCAGAGTACATAGCATCAATACTTTCACTTCAATTTCAGATGATAGTTTCTGTCATGGAAAGGTTTAACTTGAGTTAACTTGCAATTTTGATTTTCTTGTTCAAGATCATTCTTACCTCAACCTGTGTCATCAGCATGGCTCCATTCTTTATCCCTTCAAAGGCCTTGGAAGAGAAAACAGGATAGATTTATAGATTGTGGATAATACCAGAGTACCCAATGGAATAAATCATGCTGTCCAACACACTTATATGCGTACATATCTTTGTACATACATATATATGCATATATGCCACTATACGCACAAATACACCACCTCATGTATTCTTATGTAATTTTGAATCTGTTTCTATGTCTACATTTTGTGATTAGTTCTCTCTGTTGATTTAACAGTTTGCATTGATCTATATTTTATAATCCTGTTTTGTTTTTTTTTTCTTAATATAGCTTGCACCTCTCCTTAAAACTTTTGGGGGTGTTTGTGAAACCTAAAATTTTCTAATTTATTTGAGGATTCAGACCCTTTTCCTTCAATTCCGAAAATTTATTCGAAAGGGCTGTTTGGTGTTTTAATTTGGGATTGGTGAATGAATGTATTTGTGTATTGATTATCTTTTTAAATTCTCCTGCAGAAATGCTGATGTGAAAATTACAGCTTGTCATATTTTATTTAGGACAGGAAACCTGTACTAATATATATATATATATATATATATATATATGGTACATGGAAGAACAATTGCTTTCTGACCATGAAACCCAAGTTTGAAGAATCATCTTGGGTAAGACGTTAAACTACATCCGCATCCTGGGTAAGATGTTAAAATACGTCCGGCAGCAAGGCCTCTGATCAGGAGGTTTTGAGGAGCGTGGAACCACCTCTTAATTGCTGGTGTTCCCAGGTCCACCCTGACCTGGGGTGGTAGCACCTGTTAAGGCCTCAGCTATGGGAAAATAATTAACTATTACCAGCAATACAATTTTGAAGGAAATATATTACTAGAAACAGATTTTTGACAAAACAAAATATTACCAGCAATAAAAATTTTTGTTGGCATTAAATAACCCATTGAGGTTGATAGGCTGTAAAAGAAAATAGGCCAAACCAATCTAAACCAAAGAATACATACTCTATTCATACGAATCTATCCTAAAAATGTTGTCAGTATTAAATAACCTATTAAGGTTGATATGCCATAAAATAAAATAAAATAAACCAAACCAAGTTTGAAGAATCTCATCGAGCAATTTGTCAGGAAAGTGATTTTTTGATGTTATCAGCCTGGAGGAGCAATCCTAGCATGAAGACGCATTAAAAAGTGTTTAAGAAATATACCATAGATTGACCCAAGCCTTGTGAGTAAATTTGGGTAAACAAAAGTGTTTGTTGATGGTTGTGCTAGGTGGAAGTCACAAGTCATCATGACCAAGTGCATGAGCATACTGGCCTCGTTCAAGCTATTGGTCACACCAGATAATGCGCTCTCTGTCACAAATTGAAACTAAGGTCTGCTCAACATAGTTGCAGAATTAACCACAAGTGGGCTCTGTAGATATTGAAAGAACAGAAATGTGCTTAAGGAGGCATTTGCAACAGGGATTGGTAAGCCTTTAAGATTTACACTGTTCCACATTTTTATAAAAAATGACTTGGATTTGGTGTCAATCAGTTATGTGCCATGTGTGATACACACTTAGGTGATCATGTATCTTTTTGATACATGACTGACGAGGCAGTAGGTTGCCATTTCTTCCTGTGGTAGATCATTTGCCATCCAAAGCTATAGAACCCGGTCTGTCTTGCTATTTATTCATAGCTGGAGGGAGAAGAGGATTCATACCTTTGCCAATGGTATTAGCATTGTTATAAAATAAAATAAGACATATCTCAGCTGATTTGCAGGCAAATAAACTAACATACACAAGAGCAAGAGCCGGATGTGAACGGCACAAGGCCCCATCACAAAATGACCATTATCGTCATCTACGCACAAGCCTGACACATGAGTTCCGGTCAAAAAATAAAATAATATTTTAAAGTGTTTCTATTTTTTGACCAATAAAAATGCTTCCCTCCTAATTATACTCACGTCATTTTTTGAGCCTGTTAAGCCATAAAAAATGACACAAAAGGGATCACATGGGAAAGTACAATAGCAGTCAACAGGAGTCTAGGGAAGAGATCGGTCATGGTCGGTCTGAGCAGCAGTCAGCAGGAGGAGCGCCACGCCAACCAGTGAGAACTTCTATGAGAGATCAACCCAGATCTGCAGCTGGCCTATGAACTATACCACAAGGTAGCTGTCCCCAAATCACATGTTCCTATTGAAATAAATCACATAAATCTATTTCTGCTGTTGTCGTATTTCTTTCTTGCAACCATACGCTTGTCTATAACAGCATGTAAGTGAATGTAATGGATTTGACTGTAACAATATTGACTGTGCTTTCTAAACACTCATCATTTTGATTGATTTTGTTTTCATGTTTATTATTATTCTTTCTTCACCAGCAATTTGTTTGTTGCTGCCTTTATTCTTAACCTGTTAATTGTGGATTGCTTTTAGAGGATTTAAAAATAAAAAAAAAAAAATTAAAAACATTTAGATACGAATTTTCTGATTGGTGTTTTTATAACACTATACGTGTTAGCACTTGTAAGTGCTAATACATTTATTACTTATTTTCCCTGTTAGTTGGTTGCAAAATGATTGCGATCTCTTTGATCTTTTCATATATGATCTGTTATGTATGATTTAGTAGTTTCTCTTTGGATAGAAAAACTTCAATTCTCTTCATGTCTTATCTTGAGACAGCAAGTTAAATTTTTATATTCTCTTATTACAAATTCATATGCATCTTGTCATATTTTTGGTGACCTGAGACCTAACTCAGCAGCTTATCTACAACTAGTGGTCCATTAACTGACCTGACTTCAAAGTAAAGTTCAGTAGGAAGCAGACTAGAAAAATGTCTTCCAAAGTATAAAAATCTTCTTGAGTATTTTTGATAGTTCTTCTCAAACATTTGGGGAATTTTAGAACTATCCTATTTATATTACAGAAGAATTATATTAAGTAATGGTACCATATTCTTTATTCCCCTAAAGATACAGTATTTCATATAAATGAATACACACCTACCACTTATTTATGGAAAGTTAATTTTTTTCTAGACTAAATATATCAGGATCTTATTATTTCTAATATATTTAATTTAATATTCTAATATTATTCTTTTTTTATCTGCTGTGTCCCTTAAGTTTGTTGGTGATCATGGCTCTTCACAACTTCCTATCCTTTGTAGCTTTAAGCAATGTTTGTTTCTTTATCATGCCTGTCAGTACCTGTCCTGCCATCTATCTGTACAAGCTTGTTCAGTACATTACTCATTATTTTTCTTGATCTCTTCAGTATGTCCTGTGAGTGTCAAATTCTCCAAGCCCTTTTTTCTCATTATGTGTACACAGTAAAAATGGATGTATCAGGTATTCCTTATGACCAAACACTTTCCTTTGTCATAATGAAGAGGCTCTTTCATCTTTGAAACACTGTTGGAAAAGTAAATGTCACTGTCTTAAAATGAGTACATTGCTACAAAAAAGATTATTTTATTCTCTAGTGTAAGTATGTTATTAAACTATTTGATTTTTTTACTAAAAGGATATTTAAATATAAATGCAGTACACAGGGTTAAAATAGTTGTCATAAAGTCATAGTAATCAGTGTACAAATGGTTAGTGCATTAATGGCTGCACATTTTTTTAATTATTTCACCCACAAGCAAGGCAATATAAGCCACTAAGGAGCAAGAGGTTTTTCTTCTTCTTCTATGTGCCATGAGTCTTTAATAACTAAGGGAGCTTACTATTAGTTTGTTCAAAAAAGAATGTCTGATTGTAGAACCAATTTTTATTCCTGAATTAATGTATTTACACACTATTTAAATCAGTCAAATAACTGAACATCTATATATTTCTGCTGTTCAGTTACAAACTTATTTAAGCCTTTACAATAAAACAGTAAAAGTTTGGATGCCGAGAAATCTTTAAATGCAGTTTCTGCATCTTTTTTGCAATGGAATGTATTTTACCTTAAATTGTCAAGATGCTTGAAATAGTGGTAGTCAGTGGGTGAGAGAGATCAGGAGAATATGGTTAATATGGCAAAGTCTTGTATCCAAAGTTGGTGAAACTCTGCAATGTCATGAAGTAGCACTGGACCTTGTTGATTAACTAATGCTGGTCACATTTTGCTTAACTGAATATGCATTTCATCCAGTTACTTCAACTGAGACTCTGTTAATCTTGATAGCAGTTTGATAAGCATTATGATGAAACTTGAACTCATGCAAAAATAAATACATCTCTTTTTTATTTCATTTTCAAGATGATCGGGTATATAATGCTTTAAGTTAAATTCTGAAAGTGAATGACATAAAATTATCAAAGACAACACTTTAATCATTAGGAATGACTAATATATTTTTGTACAGCTATTATTATATTATTATTTTATTCTAAAATCAGACATTATTTTCTGAACAACCTAATATAATTTAAGTAAATATAATGATCTTTCTGATGAGCATTAAGTAATTCAGATATTGTAGGTGATTAAAAGTAATTTCAATGTACAGGGTGTTTCAAAAAGAATACGCCAAAATCATTACACTGTTTTTTCAGGTCTATAGCATTGTAGTAGACTGAATCAGTGGTTATTTGATAGAGTAGTTATCAAAGCTTGATTGGGTGTCAGTTCACCGCTGTTGTTAGTATAACTTCCGGTGCAGCTACAAACAGGACAAACCTATCTTGAAATGCTCCAAAACTGGCTATTCACTTTACTGCAAGCAGATTCGAATGACTTCATTATTCACCAAGAGGGAGCACCACACCAGTGGCATCTCAGGGTTAGAGCTTATCTGAATGAAAACGTGCCTCAGCGATGGATTAGGAGGAGAGGTGCTAAAGACCTTGCTCTCTGTACTTGGCCTGCCAGATCCCCCGGACCTAACTGTGTGTGACTTTTTCTTGTGGGGGTATGTTAAAGACCAAGTTTATGTTCCAGCACTTCCAGCAAGTATCGATGACTTGAAAGATCGAATAACAGCTGGAATCAACATGGTGGACTGTGACATGCTGAGGCGCATTTGGGAGGAATTCTCATATCGTTGTCCGTGCTGCCGGTGGTGGCCTCATTGAGCACTTATAAAATATGAAATGAAACTTGAATGTATATATAACACATGTGTTCATGCTAGAGGTTTGTAATTTTTTTCATTTTTGACATATCACGTGATGATTTTGGCATATTCTTTTTGAAACACCCTGTATTTCTTTTCAACGTGTAAATATTGAAGGCTATAAATTACAAGAACAGGTAATGTTTTGTGGGAATACAATTGATATGTCCTGGAAAGGGATATATTTGTTCAAAGTAGCAAAGTGGTTTTGGACTACTGTAACCGAGTAGGACAAACTAGCAGGTAACCGTAATGGACTGGTCCTCATCGTAGTGGTAGGCAATAGGTGTAGCCAATAGGCATTGTCCTGTACCTCCACATCAGTCTGTATTTATGGCTGACACCAGCCAATCATATTACTGTGAGGGGGATCACAGGTGTATGCATATTCATTACATCAACAATAATAAATCATCATCAGTATATCTGAAGTATGTTGATTGTTTAGGGAATATATTTTAGAAAGAACCAGTCTCTAGAAATTCTATGAAAAGACAAGCTAAATCAACATTAAGAGTTGATTGCTTTGCTTATACAAATTTTTACTTATAAAAATCATTGTTGAAAATTAAATGTTGTCTATGTCCAGATTTATGCAACATGGGATTATAGCCCCAATATATTTAAACATCAGTTTCAGTACGATCATCAAATTTAAGCAACATCAAGTCTGGTTAATACCAAGATGAATGACCACTTGGAAATGCCAGGTGCTGTCAACTTGAATGTGCAAGTGGTATAGTGGCTTGGAATTGTTAATCAGAAAGCCTAGTTCCAATTTCCATTGGGTTCTTCATATTCACTTATGCAAAAATGCTCTTTAGAAAGTTATGATTCCACCTAAGTAATCCATAGCTGGCAGGAGAATCTCCTGCAAGCTATCGATTAATTAGTAAAAATTGTATCACTAAACCATAATTATCTCCAAAAATAATCTCAAAATTTATTATCTCCAAAAATAATAAAATAATATTACGTAAGATATTTAGATTTTGGCATGAAATAACCCGAGAGGTGTTGATATGGCATTTGTAGAATCAGATTCCTACATTTTTTTTAAATCTTAAATTTTGTGCAAGTTAAACACATAGAGGCTCCCAACCAAATATAACAACTGATGTATTTTGATTGGTTGTAAAATATTAATTAGGTGTCGTCAACTACGTCCGAAGGTACCGACCCAAATTTTGACCTCTAGTTGACGTCATAAAATGTAAACATGTTCACGAGCCTCACCACGTGACCAAGAGAACTAATAAAAACGAAACTTCGACGCGACTTGGTCAGTGGGCACTTAAAATATTGAACCAATTCATTTGACTTCATTGGAAATCAACACAGCAAAGGAGACGAACTTTATCTTCAATACAACAACAAACCTTGTCAACCATTTCCAGGCTTAACACTCACTCCCACAAAATATTCTATTCCACAAGAAGAATCCCTGGTTAAAGAACGATAACACTATAACAATCAGTGAGTCCAGAACAATACTTTTTTCTATTTAATACAAAAACAAAAACAACTGTTTAATTTTCCTATAAAAACAAATATAGCTAACTACACCTTCTCATTTTCACACGTACAGTACAGTAACTCAAATTCTTTCAGTAACACACACCAAAGAAATCTATTGTGTTTATCAACTTTTTCACTGTATATTATGTCATTGTTGTATTTATAAAAAAATATTCATTGTTGAACAAATTCATAATTTCTTCTACTTGATTATTTCTCTTGTTGTTGTCTTTGTTACATTTGATATTGTAAAAATTGTAGAGGGTCAGTTTTTATTTCTATTTATAACCAATACAAATTGGCTGACCCACTATACACTAAACAACCAACCAATCATACAGTATGACACTTTGGGTATTTTGACATGGTGTCATAGTCAGCAAGCTTATCTTGCTAGATCATTTATGACTGAATAGTGAGTTTGATCATCACTGTGTGTCCCATACTTTCAGCCCTGTGTCACATCTAAGCTATGTTTAGAAAATTACCATACAGCATCACATCTTTCTTAGCACTACTACTGCTATGAAAATATTTAAAAACAATTGATGAAAACAAAAATAAAAGTCACAAACTTAAATTTGAAATTTGGGCTGCATTTTGTATACTTTTTTCTTTACTTTAAGACAGGTGTTATTATTTTTTCTTTCCTATTTCTAGCCATTATGTTCTTTCAAAACTTTATTGAGTATGATAAACGTGGTTGTGATATAAAACACAAAGAAGTACAAAGGAAATCAATAATGTCGCTTTTCTTAAAATACTTTCAATTCTAATGTTATTTCAGCCTTAGTTGTGCTTGCTAGTGTTGTAATAAACAAGTGTGATTGCATTGATGAAATAAATATATTAGATACATTTGATCTTGTTATGTTGAGCTGTCAGCCAAGTTTATAGTAAACCAAATTTTTCAGCTCTCAATATGATTTCAGTCTAGTTAAATGAAACAGAACTTGATTACTTGATGTAAATTGATGGTGACCATCTCATGTATATGAAATTTTCTTTGTTTGTATAGATTTCATGTTTCTCTGTTTTTCAGATTCTAATTTTGACAAACTGATAATAACAAGGAAACACAGATAATTTTGACAAAATAAGATAATGTATTTATTTACAAATTTACACAATTGAAGTTTTGTCAGTAGCTTGTATCAGGAACATAAATCAGAATTTTTTAAAGTCTGTAGTTTGAATGAATTGTCATGAAGATGAAATGTTCATACAACTGATTAAATGATCTGACACAAAATAATATTCAAAAGTATTTAAAACAAAGGTGAGTGAGTTCAATATTCACAGAAGCAATATACGGTTTGCCTATGTTTAAAAGAAGGGAGATAGTTTGAAATACTTAGCTTTCTTCGATTATTGAAATAAAGTTCTTTGAAGTGACCAAGTGCATGGTTACGGCCTTAAAATATTATTAGAGAGTAATGTGACACTGGCGAAAATCAGAATGCTGAAAAGAAATGAAACTTTTCTCATGGCTTCAGCCACTCTTTTCTTGATTTAATTTTTTTCTTATTTTATATCTGAAAGGATTTCACATAGGCTGCATTTAAAGATTGCTTGGCATCTAAGCTCACTATTTTTTTCTTTCCTTTACTAGGCTCAACGAATAATTCCTGTGAAAGCAAGCTTTTCATTAGTCCAAAGGAAATTTCACATAGGCTTGCGAATTTCTTTGTCTTTTTTCTAAAAGTTGGAAAATGGAGTTATTATTATTTCATACTGATCACAAATCTAGTAAGGTGATATTATAGATAGGTGGTCAACACCAAAGGCATGTGCCATACTATCCAGTTAATGGGAAGAATTGCTGTGAATGTAAGTTAAAAATGACTCTTCTAAAAACATGGTCATCAACAAAAAATAGTTTTTGTCATCAGTTAAATGCAACTGATTAGGATCAAGATTTAAGAAATTACTTGCATGTTTCCCTGTGGCATTGTGTGGTTGATTATCATGTATTTTTCTTTAGATTCTCTTTGCAAGAGGTTACCAGGAGCATAGTTCTTTTGATCACCTCAGATAAAGTATCTAAAAAAAAAAAAAAATATATATATATATATATATAAGGACAAAATAATATGAATAACTTTTTTATATGTTCCTTAGGAAGCTGCCTGCTTTCTTTTGGAACAGAAAAGAAACAGCAAATCATTTTTTTTTTTTATTAATCTGAGAGAGGACCTTAATCAATTGGGTATAGAAGCTAGTTGTTATCACAGCAGGTTTGCAGATGTTGTTAATGTGTAAGCTCAGAAGAGAGGAATATAAATTTTTGTCAAGGGCAAATTTTCTTGAAGCTAGATCAAAAACTGCAGATGCCTTAAATGAATCCCTCCTTTTTTATATAGCATGCCAACAAAAAAAACATTACTCCTTATTTGGTTTCTTCAACAAAGAAGGAAAACTCTTCAACCATTCGTCCAACAAAGTTTGTCAAGGTCATTGCAACTCAGCACTATTTGGTAAATATTTGTGGCCACATTTTCTAAGCCCATCGAGTAATGGCTAACATTGTGCACACTACTAATAGTATTATCCTGTAGGGGAGTTATAACTCAGAATAAATAATGATAACACCCCTAAAATATATTTATATATATATATATATATATATATATATATATATGAGAATACTTGTAAAAATGAGAAATTGCAAGATATAGAAACAAAAAACAAGTATTATTCATTATCTGGTTGTTATGTTGTAACATGGAAACATGAGAGGCAGTAATACTGAGTAAATTATGAGTTTGGGACCCAATGTAGATCAAATATGGATCAGAATCTGACAATAATAAGATAAAAGAATAAGTAAAGTGCATACTCTCTTTCTCATATGTTTTTTTTTATTGATGTCTGTAAAGAGTGTCCAGATAATTTAGTTGGAAAATACAAGAAGTATCTAGATTTTTCTTGAGTCTTAAGAGATAAATATTACTATTATGGCCTGAAAATGAAAAAGGAGACAAAATTTTCATTGATGCACATGTTGATGACTTGTCCGTGTGAAATGCTTATTCTATAGTCACTGGTTTGTTTAGAGGGGAACAGTGGGGTCGATTCTCATTGATTTAGAATGAATGAATTAATAATGATTATAATTGTTATAATCATTTTATTATTATTATAATTATTTTTTTCATTCTATAATTAATTTTTATTTATTCATTTTTTTTATGGATATGAAAATGTGACAGTATAATTAATTATTTATTTATATAATTTTGTCTATGAATTATTTCTTTTTTATTTCTTTTTTTTCAAAAACTAGATGCAACTGATTTTTCTCTGATTAGAAAAAAATTAGTATTGATAAAAAATGATCTGCGATAACATTTTCAAAATTGTATTTGAAAGGCTAACTAGTATGATGGTGTCAGATGCTGAAAAGGTTAAAACAAAAGTTCAAAGGTCATAATATGAGGATATTAAGAACTTTTCTTGACTTGACCTTCTTTGCAAATGACCAAACATCAGATTTTTTAAAAATTCCTTTTTGGTCAGTCTAATATCTTTACAGCACCTTCTTATATTAATACCATATGTATCATTTTTTTTTTTGTGAGAGACATTCAAAATTAGGTGCCCTGGTAATTGAATTGTAATGAACATACCTCTCAAGAATAGAACTTGGACTCATCCGAATACATATATACTGACTCTCAGAACTGTCAAAAGAGATAACTAGTAGCGAGTTAGCTTATCTGCTTATTACAGATTTCAGTAAGACTACATTGACTCCAAGTGACATTATATTTCTTGATTGTTTTATCTTCATTCATTGGAATGAAAACATAACAGAAAAATAGACAAAACAAAACTTAAACACAAATATTACCATCAGAGTTGAATGTAATAGTTTATATATTTATATATGGTGGACTCTCCTATTGTGGATGATAAATGAGGGTCAGCATTGTATGGTGTCTTTCATTTTCTAGCAAGGGCTATTGTGGAGAAAATCAGGTAAGGGTAAGACATGGTTGATTTGCTTTTTTAAGTGTTACTAGCCCAGCCTTGCTGCAGGCAACAAAGTCACACTGACAGATGAAATTTGTTAAAGCAGGATTTTGATGGTGTCTGTGCTTCAGAGCTTGATGTAGCTGATCACGGTGCTTCAGTTTACTGTCTTCAAAATCTTTTAACTTAATGAAACATGTCTTATGCCACTCTTTTCAGTTTGATGCTTGGGCTTCCCAGGTTCTCAGATCAAATTTGAGATGTTTCAAGTTGTCTTTTAATTTGTTTTTGTGTGTATATATATATATATATATATATATATATTAATAAACCAAAACATTATGACCGGTGAAACTGAGCAAAACTCACAGCTACTGTCTCGTAACAACCACATATGTAAGGATAAGTGGTATATAAGTAGGTAATCCTGGCTTTGAGCATTTCATTAGTATTGTATATCATAGCTGTTGGTAAAAAGAATATTTTGAGTGACTTTGATAAATTATTATTTTCAGGAGATTATGTTAGAGATAGTTCAAAATAGTTTGCCTTGATTTATTGACAAAAGAAGTGAACAGATATTTGCCTGTCAACAGATATATTACTCTGACAAAACCTGCAGATAGCTTTAATCAAGGTTAAAGAGGTGATGTGTCACAACACACAGTACAAAAATCCTTGTTGTGTATGGATCTGAAAGTTGTTTAAAGTACATCTGCTAGTCACTGATCATTGCATAAAGATCCTTTGATGGGTGCATAAGTGTCAAGACTGAATTCAATGGGAGAAGTTTGCCAGGATACTGGTAATTTTATACAAATTGAGAGACCAAAAAGTATAAGGCACCCAGTGGGGTTAGAACTCACTATTCAGTTGTAATTGATCAAGCAAAACAAAGCTTGCTGATCATTACACCATGTCAAGGTATCCAAGGTCACCAAGACTGGTGAGTCACTGTGTCTTGAAGAACATTTTCAAGAGCATGTTTCGTGGTAAATTAATAGAAAGTTAACTAAAATGTGTCTGTTGGAATTTCCTTCAAGAATTCTAGTTGGGGTTGGTTAAAGGCTATAGATATAAGACTCTGATGCTGTTCTTCAGACATTTGATTCATCTTATTCATTCTTTACAAATAAAAACTTGTTACTATTACATGACTTAGATTCTTGTGGATTTCTGAAATATTGGGTGTTCATATCCTAAATCATAGAAATCTCCAAGGTCCAATCCTTTGTTTCCCCTCTTTCTTAATACTTTATTCTTTTCTTTTATCATAATGCCAACCAATTTCTTTTATTCTTTTCTTGGTCATTTCTTGGAGTAGTTTTTGAAGTAGAATCTTAAGCTTTATGATTAATATCATAATATTTTGGCAGATGTAATCATTGGCAATCCTTAGATGGAGGTAATTTATAGAGAATTTGGAACTAAATCTTATTTCATTATCAGAACCTGAATTCTTTCCTAAGTGGTTTCTGATAAGAAGCATCACTTTAGCATTGACTCATCATATCCACTGCTGAAATTGTAATTTCTCAAACTGACAAGTTATCATCCTGTTTAATACATGTATAAAAGACAATTTAAACTTTGTGTATTATTTAAGCTTTGTGTCTTATGTAAAATAGGGAAGTTGTAGGTTAAGGTTTAGGTTTTCTACAAGAGTTTTCCGTGTTCCTGAAAAAATGCTTTAAGTATGGGAAGAAAAGAAAAGCATAAAAAAAAAATGGATGTAAAATGCCATTTTTGACAAATTTGCTATGTAGTACGGTAAAACTTGTTCATTCCATAATCATGAGCACACAATGACATGGATCAGTGATAATGGTTTTAGAAATGTGTTGACTTTTTCTGTAATAATACTTTGCTTTTCTTCTGTTATATAAAAAAACGATATATATTCATGGATTAGTGACTACTATAATTAGTAGATCAGTGTTCAAAGTGGAATTTGCTAGCCGAGTTCAAATTCCATCTATATTTGTTTAATTCACTTTCACCCTATTGCCTTTTGGAAAGACAACAGTCCATTTCTTCCCAACCAGCTATGGGCCAAATAGCAGAGTAAAGTGGATTATCTAAGTTGGCAGTGTTTGCTCTCCAAGAAACTATTGGTTAAATAGCAACATGGACTGTGCTCTCTAACTCTGGGTGGCAACCATTCTAGCAAATGGATAACTCTGAATTCAAGATCATGAAGAAAGCACCAAGAAACTATTCCACTATCTTACCCATAAATCATGGCAAATCAGAGAATAAAAGAAAGTAATCTGTGATGAGCCATGATTGGATTTGTAGTGGTCAATGCTATAACTTGGAGATTTTCAGTTTTGAAGAATTATTTTACTATTCTTTAAATAAATAATATACAAATGCATAAATATGGAACCAGGTACACAAAACATTCTTGGAATAGTAACATATTATTTAATTTATAGTTCAACATTTTCTTTGCCATGTATGGATCAACACCAGCCCCATAGAACATCTCCACATCAAAACTAGGTTATCTGCATAGTCAAGTATTGATGTGAAGATGTTATATGGGACTGGTGTTGATCCATACATGGCAAAGAAAATGCTGTACTATAAATGTTTCTATCACTGCACACACCATTACCAATGCCACAGTACTCCTACATCATCTAGAAAATGCTGCCAAAGATGTTGGACTGTGTCAATGTTTCTAAAACAGAATTCATAGGCTCAAACCAGCAAGGCTCAATACAAACTGTCTCAGGTGAATCGATAAAATCTATTAAATTTTTTACATACCTAGAAAGTGAGATAAATTCTACAGAAAAGGATGTGAAAATTTGCATGGCTAAAACCTGGGCTACCTTGAATAAAAAGGATGTAATCTGGAAATTTGATCTAACAGACAACCTCAAGTGGAAAATGTTTTGAATTACTGATCTACTGTTCTGGACACCTAGTCATATAGCAAAATGATTTGATCATCGAGCAACCATCTATATTGACAAGCTATGATATGATGCAGAATGCTTCCCTAATGACCATCGGACCTTGAGGCAGGACCATGATGTTTGTCGTGATAGACTCATGTATGTCTGCACTAACTCAACAAAATAAAAAACATAATATATCAGTACTTTGCCCTCTCCATATTTAACTGATATTTTAAACACATTTAGGAAGTAATCTATCATTTTTATGCTATCCAGCATAGTGTTTTGCTCTCAGCACCAACAATATTAAACATTTCCTCTCTGAAGAACACTCTGGCCCAATTTTCATTTTCATTTGTTGTCTATGTTTTTTGGTTCTTTTTGCTTATGCAGAGTTTTCCAACAGAAGAATGTATATAAAGCCCTAATTCACAAACAACATGACACTGTCTGCTGAGACTACACTTTCATTCCAAATTCTTTGAACGCTATGCATATTAGCCACAGTTGTCAAAATATTTAACCATATAGAATCTTTGAATTTCGTAGGCATATATGACATGATTGATTTAAAGTTTTACCTAATTATTGTATATATATATATATATGTGTGTGTGCTTCCTGGATTTTAAGACTTATAAATTGTTATAGTGGAACACACCTATTCTATTGTTAATAGACTCTCCCACCTATAACAGGTAGGAGGAGTAGCAGTCGCTAAGTGAGTTAGTCAGTCAGTCGATGTTGGACAACCGTTAGTCGGATATTAAAGTATCAGCCACCTCAACTAGATTACTGCGTCATTACCTATTATATCAAGTTCCTAATGTTTTGTATGTCGAACCTATTTTAGGACTGACTTAGTACAAATACAAGCCTCCACTGTGAAACCACTACATAACAACTTGGCGACGAGGGATTCAAACTCATACGGAGGAAGAAAAACCTTTTGTACTACATAACATAAATGCATCAAAAACAGATCTAATAACCAGAAATCAAGAATTACTTAAATCACAGATAATAAGGAAAAAGAATAGGTAAGTAGCATCTTGAAAGGGCATGACTTTCAGAAAAACAAATATCTATTGATATCAATGTAGAATTACATCATTTGCAATTTCCACTTTGGAAATAGTAAATATAAGAACTGTGTCCTTGTAAATAATATAAGATATACAGATGACCCAGTGTTGATAGCAGACACAGAAAGCAAACTACAAAAGCTCCTACATAAGGTAATGAAAGGAAAGTGAGAAGAATGAACTACAAGAAGACAGAAAACATAGTTGTCAGCAAAAAGATGAACCCCAAATTCGAAATACCGTGATACTAAAATCAAACAAATACAGAAATTTAAATATCTGGGAAGTGTACTAACAGATGACTGAAAGTGTGACACTGACATCCAAAGACATATTGGGATGAGCAAAGACGCATTCCAAAAGCTAAAAATTTCATGAGAAACGAAGAAAAGAGTACTGGACTGTTATGTGATATCTATTCATCTGTATGGCAGTGAATTCTGGACAATCTCCTCACTGATGAAGACAAGACTTGAAGCAACAGAAATGTGGTTCTACAGAAAGAGGTTGAGGATACCACAGACCGAACATGTGAGCAACAATGAGATTTGTGGAGAAAATGGAAACAAAAAGTAAACTTATACTTAACTCAGCAAGAGCCAGCTGAAATTTCTGAGGTATGTAATGAGGAAGGAGGGCTTGGAAAATCTGATACTCACAGGACAGATTAAGGGAAAGAGGGACAGAGGAAAGCAGCACATAATGTACTTGATGAGATAGGGCAAATGAATGGTAGAACACGGTCGGTTTTGGAAAAATAATGAAAGGACAAAACTTATTACGAGCTACAAGGGACAGGGAGATGTGGAGGGCCATGATTGCTTACATCCTGAAGGGACACGGCATATAAAAGAACTCCTTGTGCCAGATTAAGCTAAAAATAGTATGTACATGTCTGAGGACCTGCTTAGGGCAATGATCAGCAACCTGTTTCCATTGTTACTATATTAATTTTAATCCTCATTGGATACCACACACATGTCAACCTCTACTATATTAGGTTAAGCATTGTAAACATTTACTTTTACACCTTCTGTAGAGTAGTTAATGAACTTGTTTAACATATCCTCATAAAATCAATCCTGACTGAAGAGCTCTTTTATTGTGGCCTTTTACCAGAATAAGATAGACTGAGTAATTTCCAGTATGTTACAGTATTGTAAAATTATTATACTCCTATTGTCTGTTTATCGTTTACACTTCTAGCTTTAAGTTCTCCAGTTAATATATTGTCCTGTTTTCACCTGGTGGACTTGCCAAGACATTAATTACATTTTGCAAATCTCACCTGAATTTTCTCATTCCAACTTGAATATTTATTGAACTAGAGACAGGTGTATTAAGGATTATGAATATCCATACTTGTCTCAGAATGTGGATTGAATCAAATATATAGAAATGTAATAATTATTCATAGACATGAAGACATACATACATACATATATATATATATATATATATATATATATATATATATATATATATATATATATATATTTATATTTCATGTCTACACAGTTTTATATATATAGATATAAAACTGTGTATTTTGGCAGCAATCATGCTTTTACACAGGTTTCATTGAAAATGACTGACAAGACACTTTTTCATTATATTTTACTTGCATTCAAACAAGAGATTTTTTTTTTGGACATAGTTTATGAGAACTGTCCAAATGATCTTTGGATCTGAGAGCTTTCAGCTAATCTATTAGTCACAATCAAGGATGTTTTGTTTGTGTGAATATATAGATATTTCTTTTTAGGAATAAAAATATTTTAATTCTTAAAAAATCTACATATTCAGGCAAATTAAAAAAAATCCTTGATAATGACTAATAGATCTGAAAATGTATGATCACTTAATGGTTTATAAGTTTCTTCTTACGTGCTGTATCTCTTCAGGACATTGGTGATCATGGCTCCCCACAGTTTCCTGTGCTTTGTAGCTCTTAATAAATTTTTTTTTTTGTTATTTCTCCTAAACCTTTTTCTCCCATCTCTTTACTTAAGGTTGCTAGTTATGAAGTTTTTTCCTCTGTTCCTTTTGCTTTCAATCTATCCTGTGTGTATCAAATTTTCTAACCCTTCATTCCTCACTATGTGCTTTATCAATTTCAGCTCTCTTCCTGATGTTATTTATATGTAACCTTTTTGTTTCCATTTTGTCTATGACTTTGTTACTCACATGTTTGGTGCATGGCATTCTCAAAATCATGTAAAACCACATTTCTGTTGCAAATGAATTCAAAGGCTATTTATACTGCTTAAATACACTGATACAAGCAGTTATTACTAATTTTAGATTACAAAATTAATACTGCAGATGCTGAAGCTTCTGTTTCTTTAACTGAACTCTTAGAAAAATATTTTCTATTAAAAATTTCCAAGAAGCAATATGTCCAGTACAACTCATTTTTGTAACATCTATTTTTCACTCTTGTATTTCTGTTGTTTTTTTCCTTTTCTTTTTCCCACTCTTTTTCACATCAACAATTGTAGCACTGATTTTTCTCTTTTGAATCTATTTCTTTATTTTACTCATCAAGCAGTGGTTGTTGCACTCAAAGCCATTTTTTAGGTAAAAGCAAGCAGTTAGAATCAATTTCAAAATTTTTTTGTACATTCAAGTACTGGACAGTATTTTTTTATGCTATTTCCCACCAAATACATAGCCTATGAGCCACTCAAGGTAGAGAAATATTAAATGAAGTAGTTTAAAGGTTGGAAGTAAGAAATGCATATTATGAGTATATGTAGGATAGATAACCATTAACTCTAAAATTCGAGTGGTAGTGGTCAGAATAGCATCCTCTTAGGAGTGTGCAAAGTGACAGTTGTAAGGAAGCAGTTGCCTTAGTGGGACTTCCTCATTAATAAAGTAATAAGAAGAAAAGATAGATGAGTTCATACTAGATAAATGGCATGGCAGCTCCTAGCTGTGAAAGTCTGAACTGGTGGAACTAAGCAATCTATCTCATCTAAATAGTTGTCATGGAAAAGTGATAGAGTAGCAATGTTTTGGTATTGGTAAATTCTTGAGTGAATATACTGTATTGTGCTATTCACTGGGAATCCTAAGCTGTCTACTATCCCAAACTCACAAAGACTTTGTGTTTTGTTCTTTATTATATATTTTGATGTGTACATTAGTTTGTGCATACCAAATCTAATAACTTGCACAATTCCCGGTTCATAAGCTTAACCTCTCAATCATGCCTATTATTATTTTCTTTCTGGTACAATTTCCTATATTCACTGATAATATTGATAACTACTTTATTTTAAAAGTCGTCTTTCACTATTTTCTTGTGTGTTATCTATGTTGGCATTCATCATCATCATCATCATCATCATTATTATTATTTGTTTCTCAATGTTTTGATTGGTTCGCTCACAGACTTAGTGATACAAATGAGGATGTGATGAGTTTATTTGATGGTAATAGATAATAATAATATCACCTGTTGTGTCAGAATCACCAATATAACAGGAGAACTTGGAAGAAAGGTTTAGTCTCCTATATATATTTCCACCATTATGGGCATTATGGTATCCATGATATAATAATACCATATTTCATGGATGGAATGGAATGACTGAAAGGAAAAGGAATAACATGCTTTGTTCTCAGAGAGACCTTTATATTACTAAGACATTCACAGAAGTATATATACAAATGTACACATGTCCCATGCAAAGAAATTGTAATATATATACAGCAGTCTGTAAAAAGGAGAAACATAAATTTAATATTTTCCAAAGAGAAGAATGGATTTAGAGCAGTTTCTCTATGAACCTGATAAGGTCATGTGTTTTATTGTTTTTTTTCTGTAAGACTTACCACTATGGGTGAGGGGCATACTTCTGCTTCTGCTTTAGGCTCTACATTGCAAGGGCTATCTCTTTACATCACTCACTGGCTGTCATGTGACTATATCAACAAAAGGGAGATAATCACTTTTTGTATCCCTTCAATAGATTGAGTCCTTAATATATGAGCAGTGGTAAAGAGGACTCTAGACTTTCTTGTATTTTGATGTTCCCAGAGATTTTGTTGATGCATTTTCCAACCCTTTATTGAACAAACCAGAAGTAAATATTACCACTATCATTGCTGTGGTTATCATGCCCTTCATTCTCTCAATTTCTAATTCTAGATCTTTATATTTGGAGAGATTTTCTGCAGTTTTTTCAATCATGACAGACATATTGATGGATAGACCAATTTGCTCCTTCTTGTCCCTCACTATTATATCAGCACTGTTGGCCTTAATTTCTTTATCAGTTTGAATTGTCATATCCAATAGTATAGTATCTTCATTGTTTTCTCTTATGATGGTTCTTATTCTATCATTTGTCTTTGACTTTGATCTGCTTGCAGATAGGATGAATATTATTATTATTATTATTTGGGAGATTTTCATTGAAATCTGAAAATTCTGCTGGACTTTCTTTTTTTTTTTTAATTTCACTCTGTAGGATCCAGATCCTGTATTGTTCTTAAAACTGAACAAACATAGGCTTCAAATCAAATATGACATTTCTTTTTTCAATGATCTCTAAATATATAGCAGAGGCACCAAAACATGTTTTTTTTTTTTAAGCATTTCACTCCAAGCAAGGTGGGAAGCCACTAGCATGCAAGGGGTTACAGAGAGTTGGAGTGAGAGCAAAGATGAGTGATGAAGGAAAGGATGAAGAGAAGGATAGGGGATAGATCAAGGCATCTGGAGACATTGATTGACATTACATTTGAATAGTTGGAGATCATAGCTATCAGGGAAACAAGAAAAGGGGAGGGAACTAATGTAATTTGATTGGTCCAGAAATACCAATGTCATATTCTCACCTATGTCCACACATCTGACCTTAATCTGACCTGTTCAAGGTACAGCATGCCAAAATAATTTAAACAAGTTCTCATGCCTATCATGTGGCTTAGATTGCTTATAAAAAAAGCAAAAACAATTAAGAAAAAGGCAGTTGGAGAAAAAAGCAGATATGCTCCATGACTAAACTTATCACTGAAGTCCAGACAATACGTTAAAATATTTTATTAACACAGCCAGAGTCTATATTTCTTCATTCAATGCAAACAACAAATACAGACACACAAAACATTGAAAAGTGATTCACCTACACACACTTTTTTTCACAAAAATTTAGACTGTTTATTTTACATACAAATAACACTACATTTAACTGAAATTCTTCAAACTGACACAGTTTGCCCTATAACTTGCAATTCATTAACAATAACATTTTCTCACTCAAAAATCCAAAAGGCCAAGTAAATTTCAGCATTTTAAACATATTCAGAATTCCTCTTTTTTACATTTTGTTATATATAAATTCTATTTTCTTGTAAAACCTCTCTTGTTGAACTTCCTTTGTTTCTTCTTGTTGTTTCATATTTTGTGGCACCTGTGTTGAAAATAAATTGGTGAAGGTATCCGACCCCCACAACTCCAAGCAAGGAAATAAATCTACTAATATTCATAGTGTTACTGTGTGTGAGAGAATATAAGAAAAACAAAAACATTATTAAAGTGTGAGAACAATAATAAAAAAGGAATTAAGAATACAGAAGATAAGGATAGACATTGCATTTCAATTTCTGAAGATCAGACTTGACTGGAAAGCAAGAAGCAGAAGAGTGATAAGTGTGAGAAAAGAAACTGTTAGCATAGAACTTATGGTTACATCTAGACATTTTAACTGTAAAATGATGAGACCTAGCTGCCAATCTAGTACTGTACTTAAATTCATAAAATCTAAGTTCCAAAAGGGTAGGCCATCCAAAAATGTACCATGAAAACATTTATAGAAAAGGTACAGAGAAGCTACATTAAGATGGTGGGTAAAATGACTGAAACTGAGATACCAGGTCAAGACCTGTAAAATTGCAAATTCTTCTTTGTTTTTCTTTTTTCAATGATCTCTAAATATATAGCAGAAGCACCAGAACAAATATGGCAGCAATATTCTAAATATGGATGAATGGTAGATTTATATATATGTAAGACAGATTAAGACAAAAAAAATGTCTCGCATGACACAGTGAATGAATGAACATTCCTGAAGAGTGTAGTTTTAGAAGTAGAACTGAAAGTAATTTATGAAAAAGAAAAAGAAAAATTCAGACTTCATCTTTTAAATTGTATTTTATCCACAAATAAAATTATTAATTTGATGAAAAAAAACAAAAAACAAGCATTATACTTATCCTCTGATATTTTTCTTTTTATCAATTTGTTGCTTTTTATGACAAAATTTTTGGTTAATAATGAGCATGAATTTGAAACTAGCTTCAAATGAGACCCATATTTGGTACCCTGAGAATTTTCTATTACTTGTAGCAACACTTATATCCTTTCGGTTAATATTACTGGTTGCAGCCAGACAAAGAATCTTTAATGCTGTTGCTATTGTCTTCATTCCTGTTTATCTCCTGCCATTTTGTTGATTTCCAAGAAATACAGTGTCTCAAGTTCCTAAATAAAATATTTTTTCTATTTCACTTTTTTAACTGATGCTTTCAATGTTTTACTGTTCTAAATCAATGTATTGTGTTAAAAGGCAACAAAAAGATGAAGATACTCGTCTAAACATGATAAAGAATAATGAAAATATTTCATGCCATTGTTAACCAAGGTAGAAAGACAATGTGTAAGCCAAGCAAAAAAAAAGATGCAGAACAAATCAAATATATCAGGTCATCCCATAAGTTATGTCCGAATTTTGAATAAAGAAAACAATTGACCAAATGTTACATTTAATTACAGATTCAATCAATAATGTATTTGCCCTGATTATCTATGACTTCCTTCCATCTATTAACAAGCTTACTAATTCCATTACTGTAAAATTATTTTGGCTTTGATTCGAAGAACTCACAAATGTCATTTTAACCTCTTCCTGTGTTACAAAAGCTGTTTCTTCCAAATGATTCTGTAAGCTATGAAACAAATGGTAGTCTGAAGGAGCAAGACCGGGAGAATAAGGTGGATGAGGAATTTTCTCCCAACCAAGTTCTTTGATCTTTTGTGACGTGATACTTGCTGTTTGGGATTGCGCATTGTCCTGAGGAAACATCACCTCTTTTCGATTCACTAGAGCAGGTCTTTTTTTCCTCAAAGCTTGGTTCAAATGCTCTAATTGCTGACAGTATATTTGATCATTAATTCAAAGTGTATTATTCCTTGGCGATCCCACCAGATTGAAAGAAGAACCTTTTGCCCATGAAGTTCCCTTCTCGGTTGTGGCAGGGGTCCTTCCCCTTCGGCAAGCCACTGTTTACGTCGGTCAACATTTAGATAAAAGATTTTTCGTCGCCAGTCACATGTCTGTCCACAAAAGGTGAAACAAGTTGGCGAGAATGGAGAGAACAGATGTCAAATCGGGATTTGAGGTTATTTTCTGACAATTCATGAGGCACCCATTTTTCAAGTTTAGGAACTTTTCCAAGTTGTTGAAGATAACGATGAACAGTTGTATGGTTTGAACTGAGAACCACTGCCAACTCCTCAACTGATAAAGCAGGATTTTCTTCAAGGGCTGCTTCAAGAAGCTTTTCATCAAACTCAACTGGACGTCTGGTTCGATCTTCATGTTCAAGGGTGAAATCTCCACCTCTGAATTTTGCAAACCATCTTCTGCAAGTTCTTTCATTCACACATTCCTCTCCATAAACTGAGTAAATGTTTCAAGCTGCTTCGGCTGCTGAGTTTCCTTTCTTGAACTCATAAAGCATTATGTGCCTCAAATGATTCTTGAGTACTTCCATGTTAGTAGGGTTTTAATCAAACAAAATTTAATTTTATTGTTCTCTGAAACATTTTATTGTTCTCATCTAAACATAAAAATAATGTTCAGCTCTATTAGACATTATAAAATACTCTTTAAATTTCGTTCATTTTAACAAAAAGTTAAAATTCGGACAGAACTTATGGGATGACCTGATACAAATATCATCACCAGGGCTGGATCAAGGTACTGTCAACTCAGGCAATAGCCGGGGTATTATCAAGGCCGAGGGTGTCATCATGCTGCCATGTCATGTGTTTAGGATCTTCCAAAACTAAAACTCTTAAGAACATACTTGTGATCGCCCAAACAGATTAAATTCTTTGGCTATTTTGTCAATAGAAAAAGATCTTGTAAAGGAGATGGGTTTCAAGTGCCATGAAAATATTTGCAGATCTAAAGGCTAGAAAAATGTTCTAGATAGGATAATGAATGTTTTCTTTAGCTTGTATTAAGTTTTGTATTGCAATAAAGTTACTATTCGACATTTTCTGTTTTTCTCCTTGTGAAAATTTTAAAAAATTGTACTTGTTCAGTTCAGTTTGCTTGGGTGGCAATAATCCTAGGGCCTTCACTGTCTACAAGATTTGTCTATAAATTTGGGAAAGAAATGTTCTTAGTAATCATTCCAATGAGACTGGAACCACTAAAGTGTACAGTAGGGTCTTCTTAGAAAGTTTTTTAAGGTATATTTAATTTCATCTAAGATTTTGATTAATATATATATATATATATATATATATATATTTAACCTCAAATAATTACCACTCAAACATCTTTATGGTTAATATGTTTAATTTTATATATATATATATATATATATATATATATATATATATAACCGAACACATGTTTGAGGTTGTTATTAATTTTACTATTTTAATAAATATTTGCAGATCTAAAGGCTAGAAAAATGTTTTAGGTAGGATAATGAATATTTTCTTTAGCTTGTATTAAGTTTTATATTGCAATAAAGTCATTATTCATCACTGATTATCACAGCATATCATCTTATTTTATTCAAAGAAGTCCAGGATTTATGGATATAATCTGAAAATCTAATCTACCATACAAATTCAAACAGAACTTTCACACGACTGTAGAGTCGGTTTTAATGTATAGTGCCACTGCTTGGAATTTAACTAAAATCCTTGAATCTAAGCTTGATGGAAATAACACTCAGATGCTGAGAACTATACTTAACATCTTTTAGAAACAACATCCAACTAAATCACAGCTCTATGAATCCATTCCTTATATTACTACAATCTTACAGGCAGGACACTTCTGCCAAGCAAAACCAGAACTTGAGATCTACTGCTCTAGACACCTAGCCATGGTAAAAGACAGGTTGGTCAACCAGCAACCTATATTGACCAACTATGTTATGATACAGGATGCCATCCTTAATGCCTTTCCAACCTTGATGCAGGACTGGTGATGGTTGGCACGATAGACTCATGAATGTTCAAGCTTGACTGAATAAATAAATTATCTTATAATATTACAAAAATTATCATTATATTAGAATTGAAAAAATGCAGGAGAATTATATGTTCTTTTAATTTTATTTTGAGATAAAGAATTGTCAGTATACTTGAATTCCTCTCTGAATTTCTGGGACTATTACATGCAGACTCATCTTTGTTGTTATCACATTTCAGCCATTGCATCCTATGGCCTTCATCAGGTGTATATCATTATGGGTAACTCTACAGATAATTACAAACACTTTATTTAATCTACAGGAGTAGATTATTCTTGTTCAGCTTCCATGGATATCTCATCCAGTTATTATTTTTAATGATGTCCAGTTATTGTTTTCCAGAGTCTTAGTACACACTGCCCAGCTCAGGGATTGAAGTCACAATTAAGTCAGCAAATTCACAAACGAACACTTTGATCCACAAAGCTATTTTGCCAAAGGACAATTCTCTGTGAGGAACTTGGTGCTTTAAACCTCATCTACCTGATGATGTTCTACTAATTCTAAGACTTTTTTCTCGGAGCTTAATCGAACAATAAAATTAGTAAAAATAAATAAAAATGTTGTTACTTTTTGGTCAATACTCCCACTGGCTCAATGTTTTTGTTATTACACAGCCAAAATTTTGGGTAAAATATTTGCCTGAGCTAGAATTGATACTCTAACTATGACATTTTTAATAGAAATTATAACAACTTTATATTATATTTGATAAAGGATTGATATTACAAATTTATACTTATCATTCCAAACATTCTTCTTCATTCAGTTCTTTCAACTTTTCTTGTTTCTATTTCTTTATCCATCCTGGGTATGATGATAAACTACTTCCAGCAGCAAGGTAAGTGATCAGGAGGTTTTGAGAAGTGGAGAACCACTTTTTAATTGCTGTTGTTCTTAGGTCCACCCTGAACTAGGGTGGTAACATCTGTTAGGGTCTCAGCTGTGGTCAAATACTTAACCTCCAAACTGTGATCCAAACACTATAAAAATACATTTTTCGTAAAAATACCAGCAATACATTTTCATAATAAAATATTAAAAAATAATATCAACAATAGATTTTTGTAAAATAAATTACTCACCATCATCATCATTTGACTGACCTCCCTATGGTTGGTTGGAACACCATTAATAATGCCTTTCCACACTGTTTGGCTCAGTATTGCTGTCCTCAGGTTTCCAATGTCCAACTCTTAGTCCTGAGCTATGGTGTCAGGAAAAGTCAATTTTTGTGAGAAAACACTTCCAGAAGGATGCCATAGATGTAAGGATGAGACAATTTTCCTGTTTACTTAAGAAATTACTTCCGCTCCCAAGTAAATTAAATTTTGGCAATAAATGACTCATTAGAAGTTGATATGCCACTAAAAAAAAAAAAAAAACTATTCTGCTACTATTTACACTTATTTTGTCCCCGTCATTATTGTCATATTTATGTTTCAGCCATCGTACACTTCACCCTTCCTCAAGTGATATACATTGAAATTTTAAGCCAAACTCTTTATTTAATCAATTGGGTAAATTGTTCTAGTTCCAGGTATTGAACTCACAACTCTTTGGTCCAAGTCACTGAGCCATGTAAGTACAGTACCTGGCCACAGCAGAGGTGAACATAAAAACTTGCAGAGTTAACTTACTGAAAGGAATTGAAAAGTGAAATGTGCAGAAAAGGCATGACACATGGAACTAGAACAATCAACCCCTGTGAACTAAATAAAGTGTTCATTTTGAAATTCCAATGTATATCACCTGAAGATGGCCTGAGTATACAATGGCTGAAATATCAAGAATATGATAATAAAGATATAAATATAGTAATAATGTAGTATGTAATAGTTAATGTAAATAGTATAAATAGTTAAGATACCTCATCTCAGAAATATAGCCAGATATTCCTTTACTATTTCTTATTATTTTTTCTTCCTTCAGTTCTTTTCTGTTTCTTTGTCTACCTTGCTTTATTTACTCTTCATTCAAATTTATATTTTCTTCTCTTTCTTCCTTTTTTTTATTCCCTAGTTATTGACTTAATTCTATTGATTCTATCTTTTATATTCTTATATTTCTGTCGCTTATATTCTAATAGAAATTATGCCAATTAGCTATTCTCTGGATTCTACAGTTTCTTTATTGCCTTCCTAATGACTGTCTCTTTCATGAGTCACCTGAAAGACAAACAACTTGCAGCAGTAAGATTTGTACTTTGTTTTAATTCTTTGTTTTGAAATATATTCACTTTATTGAATGACTTTATTTCATTAACCCTTTTCTTCCTGTTCAAATGTTTTGGAGAATATAAGTATGTTTTGTAAATTTTGGAGCATATAATTTTGTTTTACTTATTCAAAGTATATAATATACAACTCAAGAAAATATATTTTTCTTTTGCTAAGTTTTGGTTAAAAACATGATTCATTATTAAAATAAAACAACTCATGTGGCATTTATATATCCCATTTTAGCCTATAGCAAAAAAATCAGCTAATAAGAAATGCAATTGAGATGCCAGGTCAGTACCAATAATATCACTGACTCTTTTTTGTATTTTGTCACTTTCTCACCACTATGACATGGTTTCCCTCTGCCTTTTCTATGAATTCTTTCATGGCAATTGATCTAATGAGCTATCTTCCTTGGTACATTGAATACTACTAGATTGGCAATTAGGTCTCTCTATTTACTGTTGAAATAGCTGGATGTAACCATAAACTCTATTCTAACGGTTTCTGTTCTCACACTTCTTGCCTGTGGAACTCTCTTCCAGTTTCTTGCTTACATGCCACCTCCATTCTTCAAAAATTTAAATGTAACATCAATCACCGTTTTCTGTCTTCCTGAATCCTGTTGTTTTATTGTCCTTTCTCCTCACTAAATTCTTCTCATTCTTTTTCACTACAAATAACACCTAGCATTATCACCTTGCTTTTTGATTTTAATCATTTCTCTACAGGCAAGGTCATAAGGCCCATAAGATACAGGGAGTTACTGAGTGGGAAAGAAAAGCAAAAATATTATTAAGGAATGAGAACAATAAAAGAATAGGAATTAAGAAGACAGAAGATAAGGATAGACACTGCATTTCAATTTTTGAAGATCACACTTGATTGGAAAGCAAGAAGCAGAAGAGTGATAAGTGTGAGAAAATAAACTGTTAACATAGAACTTATGGTTACATCTAGCCATTTCAAATGTAAAATTATTAGACCTTGCTGCCAATATAATACTGCATTTAAATTCATAATGTTTAGGTACCATAGAGGAAAGTTCATCAGAACAATTATCATGAAAGTATTTATGGTAAAACCAGGGGGAAGCTACATTACAGTGGTGGGAAAAGTGATTGGGGTGAATATGGTTACATCCAGCTATTTAAAACGCAATGTTAAGTGTGAAGTATCCATTCGATAAGTAGTCTATATTAATGTTCTGCTATTTCTTAATAAAAACTTTACATGTTTGGGATTTAATAAAAATTTTAGAGTATGATTCATTTACAGAATTCCTGTTATTTTGTTTTGTCTTTTAATGAAACTCATAGCAACTTTGGATGTGAAATTTATTGAAATAATTTTTGCAGGTTAATCTTATAATGACACTTGTCAAAATTAGAATAACATGTTTACAAATCACAAAACAATTTCCAAGAAAGATCTAATCTAAGTCTTCAGACAGATAAGTAACAAGGATTCCTATTAAGAATTATGGGCTATGGCTTTGGTAAAGTGGATTTAATATAAATCACAGTTAACAAATAATCTTTGCTTTTTTTTTTTGCTTTGTTTGTTGATGGTTGCAGCTTTTGATTTGGTTGCCAAGTGAGTCATTAATAAAAAGAGGGGGTTTAATAATTGAGGTTGGAAACTTTCTCAGTATGTAATAAACAGTCCTCTCACTATAAGTGGAGCTTGGAAAACCATTTAAAGGGTGAAAAAGTACAATATTAATAAAAAGGGTAGGGTGGGAGTCAGAAAATTTCTCTTTTGTACCTTTATCATTGTATAATATCAGGTTGAGTCATAGGTACCATATTTGATGGCATGTAAGACACACCTCAATTTCAGCAGGACAAATCAAGAAAAAATTAGTAATTAGTAAAATTATTAGGAAATGGTACAGCTTAGGCTCTATTTATGAGGTATTATTTTGGTTAAACAAGCCATGATTACAATTAAATGAAAAATAATAAGGAAAAATGAACACGAGCCTATAAAAACTTTATTATATCCTTGATATGATCTGTACAAACTGTGTCTTGTAAACAACTTATTGAAATAATTAGGATATAAAAATTCTGATTGTATTTATACCAATGCAACCGGAAGTTATCAGAAGAAAAATATTAATGAAGCAAATATATTTTACAAATATATAATTTGAATTTATTGCATATAATTTTAGTGAAACAAAGTGCTAATATTAATTGTGATGAAATTAATATCATGAATATCATCAATGATAACACTTTTAATCTGAATAATTGCCTTTTAAATAATGACAATATGTATATGAAAGTTACTCTAAAGTCTAAGATAATAGGAATTGCCTGGTAGCTAATTTTAAATCTACATATGGCATATAAGATGCAGGGGAATTTTAAAAGATATTTTTAGTAAAAAAAGTGCACCTTATATGCTTTTAAATACGGTAATTTCTATTTTGGGAAAGTGCTGAATGTGTCATCCTAACTACTAATCAAGGATAAGAAACAAAGAGGAAACATTTATGAATTTAACATGTTTCACTTTTATTTAAGTTTCATCCAAAATTAAATATGATAGAGAAAAGAAAATTCTGGTATCTTTTATTTATGTGTTGTTGTTTTTCATTTGTCAAATAGACCTCATCTGTATTTTTCTTGCCTGGCAGCATTCATGTGTGTAATATTTGTGTGTTCGTGTATTGTAATTCTAGTTGGTCTATGCAGGATATGCTTGAAAATTGTTGCATGTGTGTGCATTTTATTTCTATCTGGTTGTTGTAACGTAGAGAAGGTTACTGAATAGAATAATCACATGAAGGTTGGTAATAAACAATAATACTTGGAACAAGAACAACACATATAAGATTCACCAGCAGTGCATAGAAGTAGTAGTCAACTGGTAGAAATGAGTCAAGTGAATTCCACAATGAATCTCCAACTGCAGACCAACATACAGTATTTACTACTGTATTTATGTGAATGGGGACATACCCATTATCGCCCGTACTTATGCTACAACACTGGTAGTGTCCATATGTTGATTGGGGGATGTCTTGTGTGGGAGTGAAACAATTTTTGTTACACCAGTTATGATTGTAGGTATATTGATCTTAGATTCTTTGAGTATGGATTTTATAAAAGTTAGTGATCGTATGTAGCAGTTAAGAATAAATGTTGAGTGCATCAGCATATGGCAAAAAAGCAATAGATTGACAAATATATATATCTCCAATTGACCACATGGAAAGGTGTGGTTTGTGGCAGGATCATTAGGATGTTATTTATTTAGATTTTTTAAAGCATGATGAAACACTAAATGTACATTTAAACGTCCAGCAGCTGCAACATGTCCATAAAAGTTTGGTCAAAATATGCCCTTTGCTCATCAATAGGAAAAATGCCATCCTCTGTAACAATGCATGGCAGCATACAATAAGAATAATATAAGAAAAATTCTTTAATTCATTATATTCCACCCACCATATTCATCTGACATTGCAGCAACCAACTATTACCTTTTTCAATTGCTACAAAATGATTTGATGGGGAAAACTGTTTCTAATGAAAACCAGATTCCAGAGTTCATTGAAAATATTTTCATATCAAAACCTATAGAATTGTACTTAAAATGTATCAAAGAGCTGCCTGATAAGTGGCATCAAGTCACTGCAAATGATGTGAATATATAATTGAAGGAGATATACTTTATATTTTGAGGAATAAAATTGCTAAATGTAAAGAGAAACTAGTTATGACTCAACCTAATATTTCAGTCACTGCCTTGATATTTACTAAGCTTAATGTGGTAAACAGTCATATAGAAGCAAATGAGCCAGAGTGCCTTCATCTGATGCAAAGGAAAATAAGTATCTTACCTCAACATGCGGCACATGACATCGGCATTTTTTCCTTGAAAATGGCATTTCTCTCTCATCTATTCCCTCAGTATGTGATGTAATGGGAGTTTTTTGTATAGTTTGGCATGGTTCAACCAATAGCAAGTCATGTGCTGATTGGTCGGACTGGAGGAGGCTATTTGCCTGGGTAACTGAGAACAAAAGCGAAGAAAGCTGATTGGTTAGTCAGTTGGTCATAGTGTTGGCCTGATAGAAGATGGCTGAATCAGTGAGAAGGCAGAACGGTTTTGTGGAACACAAGAATGGCGGATTGAACAAGCAATATCTTGTATTGTACGAACAACATCTGAGGAATAAAGAATCATTTAACTACCCATAATAGCATGCAAGGTGAAATGATGGAAAAAAAAAAGAAAGGAGAAAATATAATATTTTTAAGATAGGAAGAACGTCATGCTTTGGAAACGAATCTTGAAATCTTTGCATGATAAATGAGCTACAGCCAAGTTAGAAATATGTAGCCAGCTCAAAAAAGATTCAGGTCATATTACAGTCACATAATTTTACTGAAAGGTGAAATGATTAAACAAAAATGTAGCAATGGAATTGGGTTAGGGAGTGGGCCACCAATCTGATGAGCTTATTGAATGGATGACATTACTGAGAGTTGGAGGAATGGTAAAAGTACAAATATTACTAAGAGGTTTGAAGGATCTGTCTGTCTGTCTCTCTGTCTGATGCGGCATTCACCCTGGGCGGATTGAGCCGGCTTCTTCCTGTTATGAGAAGAAGATTCTTGGGATAAATTACAGAAGTAGGGTACCCAGGCCTACTCGGATAACGTTCTTTCTTGCCGCGGGGTTCGCACAGACGCAGAGACAGGAACGACCAGAAGCAGCCGGTTACCGATGCAGACGCTCCTTGGATTTTCACCAGAGCCCTTGTTAGACGGCGTGTGTCAGACCTGTCCACCTTGGGTGGTCCTACCAGGAACGAAGTTCCGGGCGGCATAGCTCTGACACTACCGTTTACACCCCCCCCCACTAACTGTGAGGTAAGGGTTGGACTTTGGATAGGTTTGAAGGATAGGGAGTTATGGTGAGCCATGATCACCAATGTACACATAGAAAAAGAATTATTTACTTAATTTAGCTTGGCACAAGGTTACAGTAAGGATCCATCCAATGATGATCTAACTCACTACAAGAGTGGATTGTTCTGCTTGAGAAACTAATATCATAACGGTTAGGATCTCAACTCTTTTTATTTCTAGCTCAGTCTCCTCCTCTACTTGCCTATTAATTAATTTTCATCTTTTGGTAGTTATGCATGTCCTCATGCCTATTGTGCATGATAGACAAATATATTCACATCCAATAGTTAATGGCAGAAGAGATCACAAGAAATTAGCAACCAACCAGAAGGCTCTAAAAAATGAATATATTGCTCATACCTTGTATCAAGATAAAATTAGCTTCACTTGAGCCAGTTTGATATTGTCAGAGATAGTAGAGAATGTTTGTTCAGACTTAATGCTTAACCAATCAATTAAATTTCAAAATCCCTAAACCTACTAGCCAAGAGTTAATCCTAAAACAAATCCAAAATGATGTAACAACTTGAAAAAATTATCAGAAAAAAAAATCACTTTCTTCAAAATAACAATTTTGTACTGCAGCAACTTTAAAGAAACAGGGCTGACATCTAATCAGAAAACTACCAGAAACAAACACAAATGGATGAATTGCCTCTTTTTACCTTTATCTCCTTCTAAACATATATACATGAAAAAAATCCTTTTTCTTATCAGCCTATACACTCACACTTTCCTACAGATAATTACTTATAGAATCCTTTTAATAGACATAAAGTCAAACTTGACATTGAACTCTAAACAACTGTTATCAAGAACCTTTTCTTTAAGTTTTCTAAATATCTCTTGTGTACATTTTTTATCTGATTATTTTGGCATAAAGCTTTTTCATATATACAACTTCAGTGGTATTGTTGGAAATTAATTTGTTCCAAATTTGGTTAAATACAATATTTGTGTTAAACTAAATACAAGGGGATGCGAAAGTAGATATACAGTAATGAAAAACAAAATATATTGTATTGATTATACAAACATATCAAAATAACATATCAACTTACTGTATGCATACTTTTGCAGCCCTCTGCATTAATCTTCATTCACTTACACTATGAATCACCATCTCTGATCTGTTAGAATTAGTCATATCTATCAATATGTAACAGTCACCTATTATCTCTTCTCCATACCTTCAAATACAGTGATTTTCAATAGGTTAGGGGAGATGGGTTCTCTAGCTTCGGGTGACAGCCAGTATAGGAGAAGGAAAAATTTGAAAACAAAGCAGTGGAGAAAGTGACAGAAAGCCACTTAATTCTCTTTCCCAAAAAGGCATGCCAGTTTATAGATAATAAACAAAAAGGTTTTAGAGGAGTGCTATGATTACATGTCCTGAAAAGATAAGACATTAAAAGAAAATCAGTCTTCTGCAATTTTCACTAAATGAATTTGGCTCCTTTTAAAATGGAACTTAGTTTGTAGCTTTAGAAATATGATGGAGAGACTGAAAATTGGTAAGATAATAAAGAACAAATTTCTGAAGAATCATGATCATCTTCAAGAAGTATTGCAGAAAATAAATTCTGAGGATCAGGAATCATCATGAGAACTAAATTAATGAGCATGTTATCTGACTGTAATCATATCTATTCACTTTTATCCCTTCTTTAACTACCATGATCTTCAATCATGGATTAAGTAGCAAAATGGATTTCCTTCTGTGGCAGACAGTCTAAGAGAGTGTTTCTCAACCTTTTCAAGCAATGGCACATCTTGGAAAAAATGAAAATATCACAGCACACTAAGCAAAAGTTTTAAAGTGTATACATTTCAATACTATGAAATAAAACCATAGATTTAAAAAAAAATACACCCAAAAATATGAACTTACTTTATTTCAATGTTTCTATTCAAGTATTTGTGCAGTTGTGAAACCTGTGCTTGGTGTTTTTTCGCATTTTCTTCAGTGTTTGCTTGAATGTGCAATAAGCAGACCCTAATTTTTTCTTCAGTTGATCATAGACTTTCTTGCTTTTTATTTTTGATGATATTTAAGACTGAGAAGCCTAATTCACATAAATAAGTAGAAAATTGCAATAAAACTGATAAAACCTTTTAACTAATGTGCGATAAAAATTTTATATTCATTCATTTATTCAAATACTCATGCTGTAGTATTACTACTTCAGGTTCAAAAAAACATATATGGATGCATTGACAATATTTTGTGGCACTTTAAAAAAAAAAGATTCACAGATTTTATTTGAGAATCACTGGTCTAATAATGGATTTAAAACTGTGGAGAAACCAATGGGAAACCATTTCACTTTCTTTCCCAAAAAGTCATTTGCCGGAAAAGAAAATTGTATGGAATCATGATTACCTCCATTCTGAGAGCACAAAGCATAAAAAAATACAATGATAAAAATGAATCACTGCAAAAACTGAATTAATTAGATGTTCTGACTGTAATTTTAAACATATCACACATGTTTCATTAGGTAAATGAAAATCTTGTTTCACCTCAAAATAATTGAGAATAAATATAGAATATTCTCCATTAGTTACACGTACAAGTGAACTTTTAGGCTGTGATGCATAAGAGTAAATACTATTGCAAGCATCAAAATGACACCTCCTTGTAATCAATACAAAAGATGTACACCTAGTTTACATGCAGAAAATATAAACAAATATTTCCTTTAAGGTGAACAATAAAAAAAAACATTATGTTATCTATATTTTCAAAAATAGATTGTCAACAAGGAATACTATTTTTTTTATTTGCTGATTGGTGGAAATACGGGGACACCTAATTATTTACTATTTTACTTTTATGAAGTAGTTTTTAATGCACTCATTTATATGAATACAAGCAATTATATTTCTGGCTTTCTCTCTTTCCAAAATACAGTTTCCTAATAAAAAAAATAAATGGAGATAAATATATATTTTCTAGTTTAAATTCTTTCCATTAGTCTTTTTAAAACCTTTCTCTCTCTTATATAATATATATATATATATATATATATATATATATATATATATATGAAGTTAATTACCCACATTACTTCCCTGACAAAAGACCTAAAAAAAAGTGTTGAAAAAACTGGAATCAACAAGATGTTCAGAATTTCTACATCTCTCTTGTAGCGGAAAGAGATATGCAAGTCCCAAATGTTAGAAAGCCAACAGTTGTAAAGGCAAGAGTTGCAGATCTCAAAAGAATATGCTACCACATCAAGAGCAGAAAAAAAAAAATTTCCTTTTTTTTCATTCTGCCAACCTGTGAAAAGCAGGAGTTTATATGATACCCAGATGCCAACTGGTCAAATAAAAATTTGTATAAGCTGTCAAGCTCTCTATAAAGGAATGCTAGAAACAATGTCTGGGTGTTTCAATAATTTTCAGCAGAGAATACATGCAACATGTGGACTTGTCAGCCCATGAGTTAAGCTACTACTTTCTAAGTTAAAAGTGTGCAAACCAAAAAAAAAAAGGCATTTGTTCAGCATGCCATGGACTTGTAAAAAAATAAGATAGAAACAGGATATAATGATGTTTAATTAAATAAAATGTTGAGAATAACCATGAATATTAAAACATTAATTTTCAAGAATTTTTTGAACCACTAGTATTCCATATATTGCCCTTGTTATTACCACACTGTTTTGACTGATCCACTCTCGAGCCTTCATTTAGTGCAGATTCTATAAAAAAGAGAGGCACTTCTTTATTTAGAAAATTTTACTTTTAGTACCAAAGTTTTCATATAAGTGAATATTATGAACCCAAGATGATTTTGAACTTGGTTCTCTGATTAACAATTCCAAGCCATTATCACCACCGGCATATCCAACTTTTTTGAATTTGGTATTACCAAGCAGTCATACCCATCCTAGGTATGATGATAAACTGCATCTGTGTCCTGGGTAAGATGATAAACTACGTCCAGCAGCAAGGCCTCTGATCAGGAGATTTTGAGCAGTGTGGAACCATCTCTTAGTTGCCGGTGTTATTAGGTTTTTTTACCGGAGGTGGTAGCACCTGTTAGGGGTCCTAATCAGATGGGCAAATAGTTAACTCTGAAACTGCAGTAAAAGCATTATAAAAAGTGTAAAAATAGGTTTTAATACCAGAAATAATTTTACTTTGTAAACTTTATTTTAAAAAAAAAATTTTTGAAGAAAAAAAATATTACCATCAATATATTTTTGAAAAAAAATATATTACCAGTAAATATTTTTGAAGAAAAAACAAAAAAAAACAATATTTACCAAAAATTATATTTTTTTAAGAAAAAAATTATTACCAGCAATATATTTTTGAAAAAAATTATTACCAACAATATATTTTTGAAAAAATTAACAATATACCAAAAAACTATTACCAGCAATATATTTTTGAGAAAAAATTATTACCAGCAATATATTTTTGAGAAAAAATTATTACCAGCAATATATTTTTGAGAAAAAATTATTACCAGCAATATATTTTTGAGAAAAAATTATTACCAGCAATATATTTTTGAGAAAAAAATATATTTTTGAGAAAAAAATTACCAGCAGCAATATATTTTTGAGAAAAAAAAAATATATTTTGAAAAAAATATTTTTGAAAAAAAATTTTTTATTACCAGCAATATATTTTTGAGAAAAAATTATTACCAGCAATATATTTTTGAGAAAAATTATTACCAGCAATATATTTTTAAAAAAAAATATTACCAGCAATATATTTTTGAAAATTTTATTAGCAATATATTTTAAAAAAATATTACTAGCAATATATTTTAAAAAATTTTACCAGCAATATATTTTTTAAAAACATTACCAGCAATAATTTTAAAAAAAACATTACAATAGCAATATATTTTTTAAAAAAAGTACATTTTACCAGCAATATATTTTTTACAGTTTTTGAAAAAAATATTACCAGAAATATATTTTAAAAAAATTTTTTAAATATTTTTTAAATGATTATATATTTAAAAAAAAAAAAAATATTCTATAGCAAAAAATATGTTTTAAAATAATATTACCAACTCTACATTTTTGAGGAAAAAAAATATTGCCAGAAATAGATTTTTGACAAAACAAGATATTACCAGAAAAAAAAGTTGTCAGCATTAAATAACCCATTGAGGTTGATACGCCATAAAACACAACACAACAAACCAAACCAAGCAGTTATCCATCTATGTACTGACCAGGCTCAAAATAGCTTAACTGGTGAGCCGGAGAAGTGTTTCAGTCGAAGGAAAATTTCAGAAGGTTAATGAATGAAACCACCGTTAAGAACGACTGCGATGAATAGCTAAATGCCTTTATAAAAATGAAATCATTTTTAAGATTTGAAGATTATCAGGATAAGGAGGATAGACAATGTTTTACCCTTGACTAGTGAGTAAGGTATTTTGTAATATTCAAAGTCAACCTATGTTGAAGTTTTTTTCCATTTACCAATTCTTGTAGAAAACACCCCTCTTCTCTTGTGAATTTTTGAATTTTCTATTTTCACACAGGAATTTGGAGGAAATAAATGATTCAAATTTTAGGGAAACAATGAGGAAAGATGTCATGGAAAATTTTAAAGCTTTGAAAGATTGGAATGAAAGAATGGGACATCTGAAAGCAAAGAATAACTAAAATAGTGGATTGTGTAAAAAAGAAGAGGAAGAAGAAGAAGAGGTTGAAGAGGAGAAAATATTCTTCAGCAGGATTGTTATTCAGGTTGGTTCTCCATCAATGATGTCTTCCTATTAATTAGGTTCATTGATCATGGCATCACTATTCAATGATTTTTGTCAAATTCTGATTTGTAAATGAAAGCTTAAGCAGAATGTTTCACAATAGAAAGTGAAAGCCATTTATGAAACATTTAGCAATGGATTTTTCAAATAACATTAGAAAAACTAATTTTTCATTACATTATGTCGCTTGTTTTGCTAAATGAAAAGAAATTTGAAAAGCAAATTATTTAGAACGTTTCTTTTTATAAGTGGTTATCCTATTCTTTCAAAATGTTTATATTGTTTTCCTTCATTTTTCTTTATCTCCTGTTAGTTGGTCCCTCATCTCTCTCTTTTCTTCTCCATTCGTCTTTTAACATTGCAAATATGGAAAGAAACATAAGAATGAAACAATCTGATATTAAACTTTCCGTTTGGTTTATACTATTAAAATTCAGTATTTGTTTTGGAAAAAAAGTGGCAGTCTAAATGTGGAAATAGTTCAGAGATGAGACCCAAATATAAATAGGAAACATTGTTTGATAAAATTAAAGAATAGAACATTGATGTAATGGACAGATGTATATATTGGGTAAGTGTGGATTTCTTTGTTCAGTTCAAAAAGAATTGGAGTGTATAAAGAACTACCTGTATTAAAAAATAAATAAAAAAAAATCATCTGTTGCAGTTTTAGTTCAGAAATATGATGGGAACCAGTCAATAATGGGTAGATTTGGTTGTTATTTCAAATATTTCTCAGTAAAAGGAAGACCCTGTCTCTTTCATGAAGATTTTCTATTGAAAAAAAACATCCTTTAGAATTGGTTGGTCAAAATATTAACATAATTCCCATAATGATTTTAGTATGTTGTGGAGCTGGAAATGGTTAACCTAGAAGACAGAACCATGTTTTTGTTACTCTTGTGAAGGTTAATTCCTTTTCCTCCTTGGCAAATGTAAGAAAAAAGAAGATATAAAGATGGTTAAATAAGTTTATAATTTATGGAAATATATAAAAAAGTTGTCTTATATGTTAATCATTTCATAAGGCAACAAAAACAGAATTTGAATTTAGAAAGAAATGGACATTATGATGACTGTTGGTCAGATGTTTGAAATCATTTGATCTGTGTTGTGTCTTTCTCTCAGCATGTGTCTCTCTCATCAAATGCTGGTCTATTTCTGCTCTGTCTGAATTTGAGTATATATAGCCCTCAATTGGCTTGAAATTAAGATTATGTATTTTTTGAGCGTGAGTGGCCTTATAAATGGTCGGTAATATAATTTTTGTTCGGTTTTGGGAAAAAATAAGATGTGTGAAATTCGATGCACAGAAAATGTATTTACACAGTTTCCTTTCGACAGAAAATGGTATATATCTTTCATGTATAAATTTAGAGGTTTGAAAATTATGCACAAAATTTTAAGGATGATGACTTACCTTAAATTACAAAACAATAATAATTATTCTCAAATTACAGAAGGGTTAGGATTTTTTTCAAATTATGGATGGATAATATATATATTCAAAATTTTGATTAAATGACCATCTTCAAGGTCTGTTTATTTTTATTATGATTTTCCAGTTTTGAAGAAGGTATTGAATCTTTTACTCAAATTTTTGGACAGAAGGATAAGTTCCAATTTTGTTCAAATACTGTCGACTATCACTGTCATCTCAAGATTATCTATGGATAACTTATTTCTTCAGAGATTCCAGAATTTTATATCATGGACGTTTGAAATTTTCTAAAGTGACGTCAAAAATGAAAAAATTATTGTGAACTGATTTTAGAAACAAACAAAGTGAAGTTTTTATTTTAATTTATGGGCAGTGACAACGAAATATTTATCTTCATTTTAATAGGTAAAATTAAGGAATATTTTACCTTTCATAGAAATACCATGCTATCACAATTTTAAACAGTTCAATGAAAACTTGTATCTACGTTGAAAATCAACCAATAAAATTGATTAATATTTATCTTATTGTCAATAAAAAATTTATATGTCCAGAATAATCTTGAATGATTTCTACTTATAAGTTGCATTCAAAATTTATCCCTCAATAATTTACATGAAGAATATAATACATTTAAAATCACATTCATTTTTTCATTATAATTATCTTCAATATGAATCAATAGGTTTATAAAATATTTCAAGATCAAAATAGACCCTTTGTTAAATAAAAGCTGTCTGGAAAATATATTATCCTACCAACTAACTGTCAGTTTAACAACAACCGAAAAGAAATTATCTAAACTCAATATAAAATGTTTTACATAGGAAAACAATAAAAAAAGGGAAATACCAAAAAAAAAGAAAAAATCCATTAAAACTTGTAGGAGGAATTGACTAATACTTCCCTGCAATAATTTCTAAAAATACATAGGCAGTCACAAAAGAAACATTTTTGAATAACAGAACACTGAAAAAATTAGTGGGGAAATTATTCTGACTACAATTTGGATAAAAAAAATGCTACGTTGATCAAAAGAGAAAACAACTGCAGAAAACAAAAACCATTTACAGGGTGACCTGATTGCTAGATCATTAGAGAAAAATTTGTGCTCAAATTGTTTACAACGTTTCACGATTCCTAATCATGGGGCACTCAATTATCACAGATAAAAAAAAAGAAATCTTTTTTTTTTTTTTTGGCTAGATTATGTATTCCCAAAAACACAACACAAAGACAGAAGAGTTTAGAGACACAAATACATATATATATATTTATATATATATATATATATATATATATATATATATATATAAATACTCCCTTTTTATATATATATATATATATATATATTGTGACATTAAATAAATATTCTTGGAAAATGGATCTCAGATATTGATTGAGGAATCAGGGTGAGTTCGACAAAATCGAATCCTTTTCAGTGTTTTTCAAATATTGGAAATGTGTGAAAAATTCTTCACCCTGGTGAAATAGCGAGGACAGAACATGCAATTTTTTATAGAATTGGATGGCAAGGATCTAAGATTGAAAAATATGTATCAATATGGTGATTTTCTTTCATCTTTTAATTTGATAATGTTATTGTTTATCAGGCGATATGAAAAGAATTTCTTTAAAATAGGGAGACAAAACATGTCTATATTATTTAATAAAACATTCATCAATGAAATATATATATATATATTATATTATATATATATATATATATATATATATATATATATATACAGAAGATGAGAACAAATAGAATACTTTTATCAAAGTTCGTATCATTTAATGTTAAAACCTAGGGCTTCAATGCACTTTTAGAACAATATTATGTATTTGAGGATATAAAAAATCTTCCACAACTGCAGTCGTGTTTGAAGGCATACCATTGGTCTCCTTTCCAGAAAGTCGATCGTCTGAAATATGTCTAAATTTGTAATCATGTATATCAGAATTCTGAACTTAATGTTGCTGGCATGTCAGAATTAAATTGACGACCAGGACCCATTTTAAGAAACTCTTATTTTTTTTATTTTTTTCTTTGATCTTAAACATGAATTGAACTTAGGTCGTACTGATTGGTTGAAAAAGTAACTAAAAAGCCCCCAAGCCAATATAACCAAAAAGAGGATGTAAATTTGCTTTTGAAATATATTTAATCGTTCAATCGCCAGTAACTACAATCGTCCTGTGGAGATGCAATTTTACGCGTTGAAACACGACTGCAGTTGTGGCCTAATTGTTGAACTCATTGTCAAATATATATATATATATATATATATATATATATATATACAGAGAGAGAGAGAGAGAGAGATTGATGGCGTTATGTAAATGTGCCAACGGCTTAATGTTTAGAATCAACTGACTGACGACAATTTTCGGGTTTCGATTTACAAAAGCAACCGGACGTCTAGTCACACTGATTTTATATATATATATATACATATATATATATATATATATATATATATATGCTCCTGAAAAATTTATTTCCCAGTTGAGCTCTCTGGGAAGAAATGTGGGTTTGTAAACAGTGACTATTACGGTTAATAATGTAAGACTCTTTGGTAAATCAAATTGAGTTCTTTCAGTTACTGTGTGTTTATCTAAAAATAAATATGATTAAATTCACTTTCATCCCTGCCATGTGCCAACAGCTTAGTGGTAGACTCCCTGACTGACGCCAATTCAGTTGGGTTTTGATTATAGCTAGAGACAACTGGACATCTAGCCACACTGATGAGCTGTGATACAGCAGAACAGTTTGTCTGTGGAAGACTATATATATATATATAGTCCTTTGTAAACTTATGTTTAAATCAATTATGAAATTTTTGGATATATAATACTATCAATAATTATTAGGCCAACTATTGGTGTGTTCGAAAGAAGTATTAGGTTGTTTAAGAAATAATGTACAATTTAAGGATAAACCATTTGTTTACTAATATATTGGTATAAAATTTCCCCATAATTATATTACTCATTCCCAATGATTATAGTATCTTCTGTTAATTTTATATCAATCTCTTTTCAAATTTAAAACAATATTTACTCCTTATCCTGAACATGAAAAAAAAAAAGAAGATGCTTTTACTTATTTCGCATGAGTTCAACGTTGGTGATAACATTTTTTCAAACTGTTGCCAACATTTACATAGCATGGGTTGAGGGTTCACTTGTGATTGGACAGTATGTCACTGGTTTCTGAAGTTCTGTAGAGAGGATATGTGTCTTGAAGTTCAAGGTGGTAGAGAATATCTATTTGCAATAGACAGTAAACATCAGAAAACACTAGTAGAAAAAAAAAAACATGTCAAAGTGTCAGAGAAATGCTTCAGAAAATATGCATCAGCATTTTAATAATATCAGAGAGAAAATCTCAAGAAAAGTGGAAAGTTGAAAAACCCAATAAATGTGTTACACATGAACTTAGTGAAAGTAAGAGTTTGATATTTCAAAGCATGTTTGATGCTGAATCTAGAAAATTCAAATGATCTGTACCTTTAAATAACTCAAAGAATCCATACCTTTAAATAACTCAAAGGATCCGTACCTTTAAATAGCTCAAATGGTCTGTACCTTTAAATAGCTCAAACAGTCTGTACCTTTAAATAGCTCAAACAGTCCGTACCTTTAAATAGCTCAAACGGTCCGTACCTTTAAATAGCTCAAACGGTCCGTACCTTTAAATAGCTCAAACGGTCCGTACCTTTAAATAGCTCAAACGGTCTGCATTTTTTAAATAGCTCAAACAGTCCGTACCTTTAAATAGCTCAAACGGTCATTATTTTAAATAGCTCAAACGGTCCGTACCTTTTAATAGCTCAACGGTCCATTACCTTTAAATAGCTCAAACGGTCCATACCTTTAAATAATTCAAATGATCCATACCTTGATCGAATAGTGACTTGTGATTAGAATTACATCCTTTGTGACAATCATAAACCGGTGGATGAAATACACCTTCAGTTAAGTAAAATGCAACCATCACTGGTTAATTGACAAGGTCCAATTCTGCTTCATGACAATGCTCGATCCTGTATTGTTAGGATGACACAACAGAATCTCACTGATTTGAGATGTGTGACTCTGCCACATCCACCATATTCCTCTGATCTCTTGTCACCCACTGATGACCTCTTTCTCAAACATCTTGACAAGTTTTTAAGCCAAAAGACATTCTGTTGTAAAGAAGATGCAGAAACTGCATACAAAGATTTGTTGGCAACCACACCTTTAGAGTTTTATCATAAAGGCATAAATGAACTTGTAACTTGAGGGCAGAAATGTATAGATGTTAAGGGTTCCTATTTTGACTGGTTTAAACATTAAACGACAGCTTATAATATTAATAGATGAACGGCCAATGATTAGTAATGGCAATTTAATTTATAAAGCCAATGGCATAGATTGTCCTGCAAATTATATTGGCATAACCTCCAGATTACTAAAAGAAAGAATAGATGAACATTAGCATCTTTGTACTAAGGTAATAAAAACATAAGCAGAAATAACTATTACAGTTGTTTCCATTATAAAATCCGAAAGAATGAACATTAGATTGGAATTTTTGTGATAAGGAATTGTCATATGAAAATTCTGCTTGTTCTGCCATTTGTTTAGTAAGTTAGTATGTGCATTATGCCCTGTCCTTATCTCAGATAAATAATGAACTGTTCCATTTTGATATAAAGGAAATATAGAAAAACAATACATATATCAGAGACACTGTTCAGTTTTAATGAGACAAAGCATACATACAATAGGTGATAATGCTCACATGAGTTTAATGAAATGGAAAACTTTGTCAATATGAAATATTTTCACTTGTATCCTCTTAATTTTTTAAATAATTTGCTGCATTCATACTTATTATTGTTGTTGCAATATTTTGTTCAATTTTTTAAGCTCAGATTTATAATGATGCAACAGAGGAAATTCCATGTGTATGACATCATCCCAGAACATGAAATGAGCTGATTTAAACATTAACTTAAGAATTATGAGTTATTGGGAAGATTCAAATAGGAAAACTGTAAAAATTTCACAGAAAAAATAGTTGTGTAACTGAAGCAATGTAGCTGTGGCAGCCATAAGACATATGCAAAATAATTAGTGCTCACTCTGTCATTTTCCCTTCCAATGCCAATACTGTACCAAATATTAGAAACCATGTCACTTTATGACTTTCCACAGTAGCAACAAATAAATGGATAGCACATAGAGTGATATCAGTTATTTTCTTTAAGATTGTTTTAAGGAAATGATTTTATAAATTTCAACTGAAAGCAGTACTGGCTGAACAGTCAGTGAATGCCAAATATTTCCTCATAAGGAAAAAACTAAAAAAAGCAAAAAAGCTGTTACCATTAGAGATGAAGAGAAAAGATTCTACTCTTTGATTGAAACCCAATGGTGAAGGAGTGAAGAAAAGTGTAACTTAAGTTGCACTGGCTCAGTTAATAATTACCAAATGTTTCCTGAAAAGGAAATAGTTAATATTATTGCTATCATTAGAGATGAGAACAGCTCAGTGGCCAGTGAGTGAAGAAAAGTATAACTCAAGTAGTACTGACTGCTAGATCAATGAATATCAAATAATGGAAACGATAGTATTAGCTGTTTCCCTACAAGGAAAGATTTGTCATTCATTAATTGAGCAGACAGTACTGCTTTTGGTTGAAGTTTATAAAATCTTTCTCTTAAAACAATTATTCAAGAAAATAAGTTTTTCAAATACAGTAGCTGTTATTGATCTTTCTACTACTGATAGGGGCTTTCTTCTTAACCTTTTATTTGAAATAGACTGAAATGTCAACATCTTGATTTTATCATTACTTTCTTGTCAAGTTACATGTACTCTCCATATTAGTTGTTGTAAGGAAATAACTAATATTACTGTCACCATTATTATTTGCACCAGCGTGTTCTGTGGAAGAAGCAGACAAGTAATAAAAAGGTGAATAAGACTGTTGGGCTTAGTATTAGACATAGACCATTTATAGATACTGACTGTGAACTGTGGAGTTAATCCTGCATTGTGACTGTCATTTTCCTGACTCAAGCCATTTTCAAACTGTGTCACTACTTATTTAGTAATATATCATGTATTCATGGTAATCAATTTACCCCTGGGATTGGAGTAAAGAGTCTGGCTAAAAATTCCAGTCAACTGAGTAAGACAAGAGAAACTTGAAGAAGTCTGGAAGGTATAATGTCAGAAACAACCAAGATGTTTTATTCTGGTCTGAATAATGAGGCTTATAAAGAATAAGCTGTTGTTATA
>CAHIKZ030003635.1:0-71649 GCA_903632075.3 Acanthosepion pharaonis
AAATCAGCAGCTGTCTAAAGAGAGGAACAGGTGCTGAATTTAAATTGTGTTTTTGAATGATGTATCAAGTTCAAATTCCAGTCGAATCCATTACATTCACATCCTTGGTCATACCATTGGGAAAGGTATGAATCTTCTTCTTATCCCCCCCCCAGCTATGGGTAAATAGCAGGACAGATGAGGTTCTATAGCCTTGGAAGGTAACTGGTCTACCGCAGAAAGAAATGGAAACACACCGCGGGAAAAATCTGCCTCGTCAGTCATGTATCGAAAGATACATGATCGCCTACATGTGTATCACGCATGGCACATAACTGAGTGATCTGCAAATGTATTGACTTTCTTTTAAAGAAAAAAGTGCATGGCCTTTTCCAACAGTTATTATATTAGGATAACGTTAGTTTTGTTATAAAAGAAAAACCTACCTTTGAAATCTTGGTAAACTTTTTTGGTGTTATTTTTGAGAAAGTAAATCAAAAGAGCATTTTTAGATTTTTCCAACTTTAACTGGATATGAAAAGGACATTATTTACATTGTTAGGATTGTTGTCCTCATCTTTATAGCCATATTCACAATGTTTTGACCATTTCCCTCTAAAGGACATATAGCTCAGAGGATAATAGCATTGGCTGGATCCAATGACTTGATTCAAAAAGTTGTGAGTTTTTAGTAACACTTCTTTCAATTTCAAACATTTTCTTGAATTGCATTGGTTGTTAAATATAAATAAGCTTTGAGAAATTTCCATAACAAAACAGTCAAAATTTGTGTCAAAAAGTAAGCTCCGTTGACATAAAAAAATTTTTCTCAAATTTATCCCTAATTTAAATGTTTGAAGAAATCCTATTGGTTAAAAAATAAAAAATGCAGTATTTGCATCTGCATTTCTCAGAAAAATTCGCAACAGCTACCAAGCCCCGCTGAGCTGATTTGGTTGTTAAAAAAACTATAAATAGAAACAACAAACGAATTTTCGTCACATTTGAGACTTACACATGCGAAAGATACACACAGGAATTATGTGTCAAATAGCCGCCAAAGAAACAAACTTCCTTTATGAGAGATTAGAAAAAATTTACACAACAAACTTTTTCACTTAATATCTTTCATAGAAAAATCTTTAGTCTAAGTTAAATACAATATTTTTAAGCAAAGGCGGACAACTTTTTAGACATTTCTGAAACAGCAAAGAACTTTTTCTTTAAAATATACTTTTGCACACATCATTACAAACAAAGAAATTGTAAATTGTGTATATAAAATTTAATTTGTTGTTTCAAACATGTATTTTTTGTCCTGATTGAATATTGTTACCATTTGACCATTTCTTATAATTTATATTTGCAGCACAATTTTAAATGTTCACGTAGACTTCCTAAATCCAGTACAAATCCATCACTTGCTTCCAACCATGGCTGAAAGGTGAACTAGGCTCTCTATCGTTGGGAAGTAGCCAATCTAAGAGAATGACTACTGTGAATTCAAAAACATGGAGAAAGAAACGGGATACCATTCTATTATTTTTCTCAAGAAGTCATGCCAATTGACAAATATTAAAGAAATGGGATCTGTGGAAAGCTATAATCACCAAAATCCAAATTAAAATATCTAAGGGAGATAATTCCGATTATATGCTTATCAGTATTTACTTGCTAAGACTGTAGATGGAGTTATTCCCTTTTACATTTAACTTTTGGGATGCGGGGTTATAATTGTATAAATTCCAGTTCTAAATCATTTGTATACAAATCTTGATAAATTTGTGAATTGAAGCTCTTACCAATTTATATAAATGAATAAAGAAATGAACTTTGCAATCTTAAAAGTAACAATAAAGACGATAAAATAAGCAGCAGAATAGGTGATTCATTAAAGACATATTTTAGAATTAGGTGTAAATAATTTAGCGGCGTATTAAAAACATATAAACTGATAAACACTCTTGTTCATATTAAATTAACATAAACCTCAGAAGTAATATTTACTGTTGATTCATTTGTTGAATATGATGCAATATTTACAAGATTCTGAAATACTGCAAATCATATGGAATAAATATGTGATGATCATCATCAAACACATATTTAAATACTTACACAAATTCAAATTATGCAACAACAAGCATTCATTGGATAATAAATCAGCACTACTGTGTAATAGACACTTTATAAATCGCAGCTATGCGACATTTTTATAATCGCTATATTTCATGTAGTCGATTTTGTGCACTTTTGGGAGAATTGGATCCCACAAGCTTTCGTGAGTCTCTCCAAAACTCGCTTGCTGATTGGTCAATGCCAACCAATCAGATTGTCTGCACGTGAAGAATGATTCTTCCTATGCAGCGCTTCAGAGCCGATGACCACCTATATAAGCAAGAAATATTCTTAGATAATTAATGAGATTTCAGCTGCCAAACGAATCCACGACAGTTGAAACCATGCGCCAATCTTCTCACTCATACTACCACTGACATGCTGAATCCTCCCTATACTCACATAAACTTTTTCCTTACACACCAAAACTGTTGAAAACATTTATAACCAGAAACTATTACAACCTTCTTTCTTTCAGTGAACTTTGAAACAAAAATAATAGTTAAAGAGCGACAACTCTTGTTTTACTCAATGCATGCTTTTCTTTCACATCCTTGTTTGTACATCTTGTTAAATATAAATTTTATGTGTAATGATGTTTTTGGCTTATCCTTTTTTTTCACGTCAGTTTGGTTTCCTAATCTAAGTTAAATTAATGTGGTGAAGTCCGCCACAAAGAGAATGTTTAGAACTAACATAAATTCCTTAATTGTATGGAAGGTTAAAAGATTGCCTGTATTTTATTTTAGGTGCGTGTTCAATATGTAAACAAAGATGATAGAAGCATAGAAAAACTTCAGTTCCTGCTAAGGACGTTCATTCCTTTTATGGTGACTACAGTGAAACAACATTCTCAATGTCTCTTGTGCATTTTCATTTTCTTTTTGATTCAGAAGTAAGTTAGGATAACAATGGTTAAAATGGCTGAACTCAAGTCAGCTTTGCGCTAGGTTGGAACGATCAATTCACTTACTTCATGAGTAAGTCTCTCTAAACATATTCAAATGATGTCGTTGGTAAGTGAAAAAGAAAAGGATTGTGTCCTTTCTGGAAGTGAACTCATAAAATCTCTCTTATGACCAGAAACAGTTTCCAGTTTCTTTATAACTTTCATCATGGGAAAATTATTATTATTTATTTGATTCTTTATTATTATTTTATTCATTGGTTCTATTTCATTTTCCCACAATTATCTAACGTATAAGGCATATGTTTTATGAGACTAACAATTCATATTAAAATAGATGAAAACTCGAAAGTAATATCTAATACTAAATGTCGAATATGATGCATTCTTTAAAGAATTTACAAAACTGCAAGACGTATTGAATAAAGAAAACCCACAAAACTGACAGTAAATATTGAATTTATTGGCATTTAAAATGCATAATTTACAAAACTTGCCGGAGTTAACTGCTTCTTAATTCCCTAATTATTCACTAGGGGTCTCTCTCCCTACACTATAAACACTGGACAACTTCTTGCCTCGTTCTTTTTATCATTTCTTCATTTCAGCGAACACCTCTACAATGTGAGCTTTTACAAAAAGATAGCGTTTCCCTCTTGTGGGAAGACACTATGAACATTATACACACGTACACGTACGTATGAACATTAACCAAAGAACAAACACTAATATTAAGTGTTCACACACACGCAAATGTTATTGTCTATGTCCATTGTAAATCTTGTTGTTATATACATATATTTATTGACATATATATATATATATCAGTCTTGTTTGTTTTCTTTTCATCTTCGGTTGGACTCAACTTGTGTCCACCATTTTCTTGTAGTTGGACCTTCTATCAGGAAATACACGCACATCTTCCTAATACGACAACACTCGGTCCTCTACAAACTCATAACTACTCCTAGTGATATTTAACCAGTACATTGAGATGATTCTGAGAGAATTTGAAGTCTATAAAAATCTTAACAACATAAGCTATGCAGATGACACAGTGTTGATAGCCCCAAATCTTAAGAACATAAGATATGCAGATGACACAGTGTTGATAGCCCAAAATCTTAAAAATATAAGATATGCAGATGACACAGTGTTGATAGCCCTAAATCTTAACAACATAAGATATGCAGATGACACAGTGTTGATAGCCCAAAATCTTAAAAATATAAGATAAGCAGATGACACAGTGTTGATAGCCCAAAATCTCAACAACATAAGATATGCAGATGACACAGTGTTGATAGCCCAAAATCTTAACAACATAAGATATGCAGATGACACAGTGTTGATAGCCCCAAATCTTAACAACATAAGATATGCAGATGACACAGTGTTGATAGCCCCAAATCTTAACAACATAAGATATGCAGATGACACAGTGTTGATAGCCCCAAATCTTAACAACATAAGATATGCAGATGACACAGTGTTGATAGCCCAAAATCTTAACAACATATGATATGCAGATGACACAGTGTTGATAGCCCCAAATCTTAAGAACATAAGATATGCAGATGACACAGTGTTGATAGCCCCAAATCTTAACAACATAAGATATGCAGATGACAGTGTTGATAGCCCCAAATCTTAACAACATAAGATATGCAGATGACACAGTGTTGATAGCCCTAAATCTTAACAACCTAAGATATGCAGATGACACAGTGTTGATAGCCCAAAATCTCAACAACATAAGATATGCAGATGACACAGTGTTGATAGCCCAAAATCTTAACAACATAAGATATGCAGATGACACAGTGTTGATAGCCCCAAATCTTAACAACTTAAGATATGCAGATGACACAGTGTTGATAGCCCAAAATCTTAACAACATATGATATGCAGATGACACAGTGTTGATAGCCCCAAATCTTAACAACATAAGATATGCAGATGACACAGTGTTGATAGCCCCAAATCTTAACAACATAAGATATGCAGATGACACAGTGTTGATAGCCCCAAATCTTAACAACATAAGATATGCAGATGACACAGTGTTAATAGCCCAAAATCTTAACAATATAAGATATTCAGATGTCACAGTGTTGATAGCTGACACAGAAAATAAAATACAAGAATGCTTAAAAAACATATTGTGGAAAAAGGTGTGGAAAGGACTAAATATGAATTGTAAGAAATCAAAATGTATGTTTGTCAGCAAAAGGAACAGTCAAATATACAGATTATAAATCATGGATACCAAAACTAAACAAATACAAAAATTTTAATATATTGGAAGTGTTTTAACAGAGGATGGAAAGTGTGACATTGAAATCTAAAGGAACACTGGGAGATTAAATGTTGCCTTCCAAAATCTAAATAAGTAATAAAAAACAGAACAATTTCGTTAGAAAACAAAAAAAAAAGGGTACCATATATAATATCAGTCCTCCTATATGGCATTTAATGCTGGACAATCTCCCCAAAGATGAAGAAGAGACAAAGCAACAAAATTGTGGCTCTACAGAAGGATGCTAAGAATACCATGAACCGAACATGGGAGCAAAGACAAAGTTTTAAGGAAAGTGGAAACAATAAAAGGACACAATACTTAGAATAAGAAAGATACAGTTGAAATTTCGAGGGAACATAATCAGGAGAGAGGGCTTGGAAAATTTGATACTCACAGGACAGATTGAATTCAAGAGGAACAAGGGAAAACAGTGCATAACCTACCTACTGAACTTTGGCAAATGGCTTGCGGAAACAAAGTTTGGGACTTACAAAAGCCAGGAAATTGTGGAGAGCCATGATGGAGAACACACTGAAGGAATGTGGTATACAAAAGAGAAAAATGCCTCCAAATCAAGTCAATGCTTCATCTGTAAGCAAAATATTCTTTTATAAGATGGCAGATTTGAGAAATTTATAATTTGAAAACTTTTGCAGTGTATAGTATGGTTAAAATTTTATCAAATTAAATACACCATGATAGGATAAAAATCCAATTAAATTCATCATGATAGGATAAAAATCCAATTAAATACATCATGATAGGATAAAAATCCCATTAAATTCATCATGATAGGATAAAAATCCCATTAAATACATCATGATAGGATAAAAATCCAATTAAATTCATCATGATAGGATAAAAAAATCCAATTAAATACATCATGATAGGATAAAAATCCAATTAAATACATCATGATAGGATAAAAATCCAATTAAATTCATCATGATAGGATAAAAATAAAAGATATTTCCATGAGTTTCTCGTGACAGATTTTATGACAAGAATAACAACTTCAATTATGTGAGGATCTTTATAAATCTCCCTGGATTGCTTGACCTGTTCCTATGATATACATGTATTTCATTGTATATTCAAGTATAGTCATTTAGTGGATATGTTCACAACCATAACATCTGGCAAAAAAGGAAATATACAAATGGAATCCACACCTACATATATGGAAACTGCAATATCACATTTTTCAAGCAATAATTCAAGAATATGAATCATCTTAAAATTCTCAGCCAAAACGCCAGACAAAAAGCGACAAGTGTAAGGGAGATAACCAGGAATTTGTTTATGCATTAAACTATTAATTTTAAACTATATGAATAAACTATACGAATAAAAGTTAAATTGGAGCTCAATTCGCACACAAATTCTGGGGTTAAGGGTTTTGCATTATATATTATTTAATTCTAGGTGATATCACTTTTCAGGTTTTATCTAATTTGCATATTGATTTTAAAAAATTATATTTCATTATTTAACTGTCCTTCATTACTGTTCTTTTAAGGATTGTTTTGATTTTCATATCGAAAATATTTCTCTTTAGGAATATTTCCCCATATAGTGCAGCAAAGTGTTTGAAATTTGCATTTTACTTGGCCTTCAACGAATTGGCATCTATAATTTGTAAAAATTTCCTTAACTATAAAAAGCCTGCCCCCACGCCCAACCAATTAATTTCTTCTGTCTTTATTCTTTGAACAAATATATTGAACGTCCACGACCCCTTCAACATTTCATATATAGTGAATATTAATCCCAATAGAAAAACAACTAATTTTTCCTAGAAAATTTACCAGGTTATTTTTTCTAAGGTAAACATTTATTAGTTTATATATCTAGCATTCATAATTATTACCTGAGTTTTTTTTTTATTTTACAGAAGTTACAATGTGGAAATTCAACAAACTGCATTCTACCAAAATGGACTTTTCTGAGTAAACAGAAGAAGTAAAAAAAAGCAAACAATATTTCATACACAAGCATATTCCCCCCCACCAAAGAAAATATGAAAATGCTTCCTTTTTAATTAATTTATTTTTAAAACGTCTTAACAAATAAGCTAATGACTAATTTGCATACACTGCTTAAAATATTTTCTATTAAATGATTGTCCTTTTCTTTTAATTTAAATTAGAAATCCATTTACAATTAACAGTTAAATGCCGAATATCTATTTGTTTTTCTTCTTGACATTAATTTCCACTGGACTTACATCAAACAAAAAAATTTTTTTTTGTTTTTGGCATGTGATATAATAATAGATTATTATATTGATTTTTTTTTTTATTCATTTTCAATGTTTACAACTACATTATACATAAAATGTTTATCATTTAAACAAAATACAACACGAAAGAAGTGTACTGGTGTTAATTACTTTTTGTATTTGTTTTCTCCAATGGTGAAAATGATGGGAATATTATTTTTGTTAATCGTCAGTGATGAAAGTGTTTAGCAAGCTTCAAAAAGAAAATCCCTTCATGATCTCCAGATGAGAACATGATGACCTGCTGAAACTCCATTACACGACAGCGACAGGCTTGGTTTAGATTCAACAAGATATGTTAGTGTACAACATATACCTTTTATTAACGACAACAAAGCTGCATTCCAATAGAATTGCAATATTGATTATGCAAATCATCAAAAGGTGTCACTTGGACCAATTGATAGCCAGTGCCATTACTGCAATGCCATAAGAATCAAGAATAAATTGGATAATATGTGCTGTAAGAAAGGAAATTATTGTCCTCTTCTTTTCATTTTAATTAGAAATCCATTTACAATTACCTGTTAAATGTCTAATATCTATGTACTATCCAAGAATTTAATTGATTGCAACAGATATGCTTTTTGATCTTAAACGATTACAATTCCCAGTCTGAGGAAGTTTTGTAATGACTATTAATAAATCACCAGGTCAGTCAATGAAATTTACTGGACATTACCTTATGCAACCCTGCTTTTCTCATGGTCAGTTATATGTTGCCAGTTCAAGAGTTGGAATTGGAAGGAATTTATTTATACTTGTTCCAAATAAAAATTAAAAAAATGTAGTTTGTCCTGCTGCATTTTAAGTATTATTTAAGTAAAAACTTCTTTTTGATTTCAATTTTTACACCATTATGTTTTTCATTCATGCAAAAACATGTATTTTATTTTTGTCAACACCTGTTAAATGTTATTCAATTTCACCATGTTTCATTTGTTTAAAAATGGAAAAAATTCTAATGTTTAGCTATCTGAATAAATACAAATGTTTTCTTCCATGTTTACAACCAATCTATGAATGAAATGTTCATTTAAAATTTTTGTTTCAAAGATTTCAAGTGGTGAATATATCATACTTTGTGAAGTGATAGCAAGCGAGTGAAGCCTGTGAGTTGAAAATAAAATCTGACCTGGGAAATATTTGATTACCTGATTTGCTCACCTGATTTAAAGTACCAAAAGTCTATTTCAGCTAATAAAGTTTTTTTTTTTGTTTTATTTCCCATGATAGCAAAAATTCGATTATATTAATTTCATAGAGCATTTTCTGAAATAAAAATCCCTAAATGCAAGCATGTGACGTCGTCCCCCCTGGTCGCAGCGTCGACTGTGTCGTTCGATCCCGTTCGCGGCGCCAATTGTGACGTGACGTGGTCCAGGGTTCTGATCCTATGGTCACGACACTAGTTCCCCAGGCTCTGATATCCTGGTCACGGACAGCACCAGTTGTGACGTCTTTGCCGCGGCGTCAGCTGTTCGCTCCTCGCTGCTCCAAGTGTGACGTTCTAACCCTTTGGTTAGATGAATACCAGCCTCGTCGTTCCCAACCCGCTTCCAACGCCTGGTTACCAGGGTAACTGTACTGATCTCCGGTCTGCCTACCCACGCTGTGATTAGATCCTAGACAGACGGGATCAAACAGGGATTGGGCCGTATGCAAGCTGAGTCCAACGGGGGTGATAACACAAAAAAAAATAAAAACTCACAAGGTCAAAAATATTGAAGAAAAAAAAAGGTAACAACTTTTTATATCTAATTGCTCGGTACACAAGATTATTCCTACCTCCCGACCCGTTCTGTGGACTGTGGCACCACGCTTCTACCAGGCAACTTTAAGGCTTTGAGTTGCCTGCTCTCTAGAAATTTGCATTTCGGGGTGTGGTTTGGTTTCAACACTGGGGGCTCATCTCTGCTTGTCGTTCACGGCTGATTTCTCTTCGCCGTCCGCGGCGCAACTTCTCTTCTCTTCAGAGTCTGAATTATTGGTCACTCATTCTCCGCCGTCAGAGGCGCGAATTAACTTCTGAACTCTTCGGCTTGGGCGCTTCAAACTTCTGGACGGACTTCTCCACTTCGGCTTTCGGTTGGACGGACTTTCTTCTTAGGCCAAACGGACCGGCCTCTCTTGCCTGCAAAGGGGCGAATGAACCGAATGCCGCCCGCGTCCTCAACTCCGTCCGCGGCGCAACTCTGATTTCTGTCGGTTGGGGTCCCGCTTTTATTGATGCAGTCAAAAAACTGGGGTGGGTCTGTCGGCGCCAGGGTTTTCTTGATAATTCTAAATATGTATCCACCCTTCTTATTTCTGATTAGGGATTTTCCATTTTCGGTAACTTACTTTCACTCCTACTTCCTTACTGTGCCTCTGGGGGGGGGCGTATACCCTGGCTTCGTATGTCAGGTGACCGCTTCCTTCGTATGTCATGTGACCGCTCTCGGCCAATGGGGTCCTGGTCGGGCATCTTTCCTCCTCCCTCGCACGTCATGTGACCGCCTTCGGCCAATGAGGCTCTGGTCGGTATCTTTCCTCCTTCCTTCGTGACGTCTTTAATCGGGCGTGGACAATCCGTGGCTTTGTTCTGGGGGAAGAAACACCTTGCTTAAAGAAACAAAAATTTAAATTGCCCTTTTCGTACGTGACCGAAATGACGCTCTCGGTTTCTTTTACACGCGGTATTTGTCAAACAGTTTATCGCTAATTGGATACGATCGAAGAAAGGGATTTCCCAGACTGGGTGGCGTTTTCTCTGAACACAACAAAAATATTTCATTCTCCTCCGGCCGATAATAAAAATCTGTATTATCTCAAAAAAGCGACATCACTTTGGGTGGCTTTTTTCCAACTCTAGAAATTGTCTGGATTTTCGTATTAATGGTTTGTTTTCATATCCTTAGATACATTTCCCTACCCACTTAGACTTTTACTATCATCTCAATGACACCCTTTTCATTTGTTACTTATCAATATTTTTTTTCATTGTCCCTAAAATTCGTTTCTCCAACCAACTGATAACAACTTCCATCTTTCGCGGATTTCGGTCAGGTACTTTGACCTAGATATCTTTTGACACCTGTTATGTGTCAGCTGAGCGTGTGTGTGCTCGATTATGACCTGTTTTCGTATTATTATTTTTTTTTCTTTCTCTTCTTCCAGATCGCTTGAACGTAAAGAAAGAATTATTCTTAAAACCCGGAGTATTTTTTTTGGGCCCTAAATAATTATTAAATGGGTGATAACCCGTAAAAAACAAATCATATATTTATGCATATTTCTTTTCAGCTCGCTACGATGCATGGTGCCACAAGCATAAGAAAAAAATAAAACAGTCATATTTCTAATGTCAGATCATATTTATTAAGAAGACAGAGATCAGCATCATGTACTATATTAGGTAAACTGGAGTTCAAAATATTTGAATGCTAACAAGGGCTTTGAACCCAGCCAAATTGTCTGGGGCGAATTGTACCTGTTTTATGATGCATTGAAGGAAGTATATGGCTTTGCTGCCTATTTCGTACAGGACCATGAATCCACCTTGATCTTCGTTAGGGCCAAGATTGCACCAGTCAAGGAGAAAACACCACCCACATTGGAATAGGTTCGATTTTAAAGAAGAGAGCAGAATTTTATTTTTTTTAAAAATCATTCATTCTAAATTTTTGTTTAGAAAATGAAAAAGTAATCGACAGCAATTTTTTAAAAATTTTATTTAAAGATTTTCTTCATTCGACTTGAAACGCAAATTTATGAACACTGAAAATTAAAATAGCCATAATTACTTCCCTTCTTTACAACCTGAAAAATATTTAACAACCATCTTGGACAATTGTGTTGCGACTGATGCTTAGGTAGCATTATCCTAGGTCCTGTCTCAGTCCATGGCTAATGAGAGCATTTTTGCCAGGAATGACATTTTGCAAATGAGTGTTGCCTTGGAAGACAAATATGTTATCAAACCTACCTTCAGGTATGTTGCCACAACAGAGAACCTGGCTGACCTTATCACCTGAGGACTAACTCTAAAGGGATTCCTGTTGAACTTCAACTTTTGGTGTCTTGGCTGCAAAATGGTGTCCTTTGTGGCTGACCTGGACCTTACGCTGCCTTGACAGTCGGTGTCAGCAGAGTGCACAATCTTCAATGAACTTTGCTATGGTCTTGGAGTGTCCTTCTGTGATTTCCTTGCCTCTCTACCTTTAACCATTTGTTGAGAGTTACATCCTTAGTGTTTCAGTTCATTGGACTGGCAAAGAGATGGAATGAAGACTATAATAGTGAAGGTGGCCTTGTATCTGCTGAGATAACAGCAGGAAATTGACTTTTAAAAAATGATCGGTAATTAATGAAACAATGCAGACAAACACAAAACATTATCGAATGTCATGGTAAAAAGACTTCTTAATACATTTAAGAAGTCTTTTTGCCATGACATTCGATATATATGTAGATTACCACCGAAGATAGCAGTAGAAAATAAAATGGGCCGTAACTGAATACAGACCCCACTATAAAGAATGTATTTAAAACTTCCCAAAGGTAGACAATCTGTTTTTGATTTGGTTTTTCACCCTACAATAAAGTAAGGTTTCAAAAATAAGTCTATAGACTCATTAAATTGTTCCCGGCCACGGAAATCTTTAGTAAAAGGCGAAAGATTTATCCGCAATTCCTGACCGGAAACCAGAGTTGGATAAAGAGTCCCGACAAGTGCTCGCATTATATAGTCCTATAGTGTCACCACTACCGCCAACGGTTTTGGAAGGCCGAAATGTCGTCTTAATAAAATTAACAAAAGAAACCAATCATGATAAACCTATTTTTAAAATAGTAAAATATATTTAAAATCGTTTCATTTCACTTGCATTTACGAAAGCCTTAATTTAATTAGTTAATTTATAGCAAGTTTTTATTTTCGCACGCATTGTAAAGGTCAAGGTTTTTGAATCAAGAGGAAGTAACTCGTTTAGAAATAGATTCGATTTCAAAGAAAAGAGCGGAATTTTATTATTAAAAAAAAAATCATTTATTCTAAATTTTTGTTTAGAAAATGAAAAAGTAATCGACAATCATTTTTTTAAAATTTATTTAAAGATTTTCTTCATTCGAACTGAAACGCAAATTTATGAACAATGAATGAAGAAAATTAAAATAACCTTAATTACTTCCCTTTTTTACGACCTGAAAAAAAACATTGCATCTAAATTTCAGATCGAGGTTATAATGGAGAGACAATTCTAAACTTTAACAAAATTCTACTCGCTTAAAGAACTTTTTTGGCACTCAGAGAAATGTTTTGAGCAACCTTTTTTTCCTTACTGGACATGTTCTCTTTTCCCTTTCTTTCACTCTTACTTAATTGTCTTTATCCTTTTACCCTTTTTTATATATGTAAATAAACACTTTCTTCTTTTATTGTTACACACCGAGCAGGAGTTTTTTCTTTATTGATACGCGCCTAAAAGAGAGAGTTTGTCCAACTTCACTGGTACAGATATTGCAATTTTAGGAATAAAAAAGGTTTCAACGGTGAAAGAGTGGGCCATAAAAGCTCGCACTGCAGGTCAAAAAATAAAGACAATAAAATAAGGAAATTAAAGTCCGACGAAGTGAACGACGGAATAACCACAAAATTTGTTACCGTCGAAATAAGTAATACAAAAATAAAAATGCAACTCGACACTGGTTCCGACCTATCTATCATAAATTTGAATACGTGGAAGAAGTTGGGGAAACCAACTTTAATGAAAACAAATAAAATCGTGAGGTCAGTGACGGGAGAAAAAATACAATTTATTGGAGAATTTGTTACAAACGTCACATTAAATAAAAAAAACGCGAAAAGCTAAACTATTTGTCATAAAAAATACCACGAACTTACTTGTTTCAAATTTAAACTGTGAAGCCCAAAAATTAGTAAGGAAACTTAAGCAAACATTTCCTACTGTTTTTTCTCTAGGTTTGGGAACGTGTACCAAGATGGAGGCAAAATTACAGCCAAAACAAAACGCTCAGGCGGTATTCAAAAAGAAAATGAATGTGCTGTTTGCTTCAATGGAACCGATGAAGAATTGGACAGATTAGAGAAAACCGGTGTATTTAAAAATGGGTAACGCCGACGATATACGTGAAAAGCTCCAGAAAGTAAAAATTAAATAGAAAAGCGGATTGGCTATATGATGTACTTGGTGAAAGGGATTTTCTCACGAGATCAGACGTTTTTTTCAGACGTGGTTGACAGAGGTCCCACGGAAAAAAAAAAAAAAAATAACGCCGATGGAGGTGATTTTCAATACGTTTGATCTAACAACGCCTGCAAATAATTTTACTTGAGGTACGCCGATCCTGAAGAAAAAAAAGAAAGGCAATTGATCATTTAAAAGTGGATAAAAAAAAAAAAACGTAGGAAATACGCTACGATGTTACATAAAAAAAAAAATTGTTGTTTTTTTCTTGATATTTTCTGTAAAAAGTGAAAAATAAATAAATAAAACTTTTTACTCCTACGGAGTAAATTTTTAGTGGCGGGGGGATGTTATACTAGATCATACCTATTCTATTGTAAATAGACTCTCCCACAGATAATAAGTAGTAGTAGTAGTAGCAGTCACCAGGGGGCTCAGTGACTTGAGTGAGTCAGACGATGTCGGACATTAAAGTATCAACCCCACAACTAGATTGCTGCATCATTAACTATTATTTTCAAGTTCCTAACGTTTTGTACGTCGAACCTAATTTAGGACCGACTTAGTGAAATACAAGCCTCCACTGTGAAAACTACTCTACAACAACATGATTATACAAATATAAATATTGTTGTTGTTATAAAACCTTTTTCTGTTCCTTCTTCTTGTTTCATATTTTGTAGTATTTTGCATCAAATATAAATATCAACTAACGGGCCACTACAGCCTGATTTGGGTTCTGATATTTACGTTGTAGTCAGGCCGTAGCTTCTGTTGAAATAAAATGTTTTTTTCTACCTAGTCGCTTAATTACAGCTTCTAAGGATTTGAAATCGGTATCTGAAATATTTTCAATGGTTAATAAATTAGATGATACGTTTTTTTTTCTACTATCCGAATTTAAATCAGCAGCTGTCTAAAGAGAGGAACAGGTGCTGAATTTAAATTGTGTTTTGAATGATGTATCAAGTTCAAATTCCATTACCTTCACTTCCTTGGTCATACTATTGGGAAAGGTATGAATCTTCTTCTTCTTATCCCCCACCCACCAGCTATGCGTAAATAGCAGGACAGATGAGGTTCTATAGCCTTGGATGGTAACTGATCTACCGCAGAAAGAAATGGAAACATACTGCGGGAAAAATCTGCCTCGTCAGTCATGTATCGAAAGATACATGATCGCCTACATGTGTATCACGCATGGCGCATAACTGAGTGATCTGCTAATGTATTGACTTTCTTTTAAAGAAAAAAGTGCATGGCCTTTTCCAACAGTTATTATATTAGGATAACGTTAGTTCTCTTATAAAAGAAAAACCTACCTTTGAAATCTTGGTAAACGTTTTTGGTGTTATTTTTGAGAAAGTAAATCAAAAGAGCATTTTTAGATTTTTCCAACTTTAACTGGATATGAAAAGGACATTATTTACATTGTTAGGACTGTTGTCCTCATCTTTATAGCCATATTCACAATGTTTTGACCATTTCCCCTAAAGGACAATAGCTCAGTGAATAATAGCATTGGCTGGATCCAATGACTTGATCCAAAGAGTTGTGAGTTTTTAGTAACACTTATTTAAATTTCAAACATTTTCTTGAATTTTATTGGTTGTTAAATATAAAATAAGCTTTGAGAAATTTCCATAACAAAACAGTCAAAATTTGTGCAAAATTAGGTTCCGTCGACATAAAAAAAACTTCCTTAAATTTACCCCTAATTTAAATGTTTGAAGAAATCCTATAGGTTAAAAAAATAAAAAATGCAGCATTTGCACACGCAGCTACCAAGCCCTGCTGAGCCGATTTGGTTGTTAAAAAAACTATAAATAGAAATAGCAAACGAATTTTCGTCACATTTGAGACTTACACATGCAAAAGATAAACAGGAATTATGTGTCAAATAGCCGCCAAAAAAAACAAACTTCCTTTATGAGAGATTAGAAAACTTTACACAACAAACTTTTTCACTTAATAACTTTCATAGAAAAAATCTTTTGTCTAAATTAAATACAAACATTTTAATCAAAGACAGAAAAATTTCTAGACATTGAACATATCTGAAAGAGCAAAGAACATTTTCTTTAAAATAAACTTTTGCACACATCATTACAAAGAAATTGTAAATTATGTATATAAAATTTAATTTATTGTTTCAAACATGTATAATTTGTCCTGATTGAATATTGTTACCACTTGGCCATTTCTTATAATTTATATTTGGGGATATTGCATATTTTTCTTTGCAGCACAATTTTAAATATTCACGTAGACTTCCTAAATCCACTACAAATCCATAACTTGCTTCCAACCATGGCTGAAAGGTGAACAAGGCTCTCTATCCTTGGGAAGGAGCCAGTCTAAGAGAATGGCTACTGTGAATTGAAAAACATGGAGAAGGAAACGGGATACCATTCTATCACATGTCTCAAGAAGTCATCTTCTACTAATCTCTGAGGGCAATTAAGTTACATCCTGCTTCGATTATTGTATTTATTGCTTCATCTATTGTTTTTAGTAAAAATGTAGGAAAATTACATTCATGTATGCATCTTCTAATAATCTCTGGAGGCAATTAAGTTACATCCTGTAATGCGGCAAAATATTCTCGAAACGTTCACATTTCACATGGTTACTCTTCACTTATAATTAGAACGGTTTTATTCGTTCAGATTATGTTATTTATTGCTTCATCTATTGTTTTCAGATAAAAATATACAAGAATAACATTCATGCATGCATCTTCTAATGATCTCTGGTGGCAATCAAGTTACATCCGGTAATCCAGCGAAATAATCTCTGAACGTTTACATTACTCTTGTTTACTCCTCACTTATAGTTAGAACGGTTTTATTCGTTTAGATTATGTTATTTCTTGCATCATCTATTGTTTTCAGATAGAAATATACAAGAATAACATTCATGCATGCATCTTCTATTAAGCTCTGGAGGCAATCAAGTTACATCCTGTAATCCGGCGAAATAATCCCGGGAAGTTTATATATCTCTTTTTTACACCGTAATTGAAATAAGAACGGTTATTCCATTGGATTATGTTATTGATTGCTTCATCTATTGTTTTCAGACAAAAATATGGGAAAGTAACATCAATGTACGCACCTTCTATTAACCTCTGGAGAAAATTAAGTAACATCCTGTAATCCGGCAAAATAATCTGAGAACGTTTACATTTCTCTTGATCACTACATACTTGCAATTAGAACGGTTTATTCCTTTGGATTAGGGTATTTATTGTTTCATCTAGCGTTATCAGATAAAGATATTAACAATAACATTCATGCATGCATCTTCTATTAATCTTTGGAGGCAAGGAAGTTACATCCTGTAATCCGGCAAAATAATCACCGAACCTTTACATTGAACTCTTGATTAATCATTACCTATAATTAGAACGGTTTTATTCCTTTGGATTATGGTATATATTGTTTTATCCATTGTTTTCAGATAAAAAAAAATTAAGAAATAACAGTCATGCATATATCTTCTGTTAATGTCTGGAGGTAATCAAGTTACAACCTGTAATCCAGTAAAATAATCTCGGAGAGTTTACATTTCTCTAAATTCCTCCTTACTTGTAATTAGAATAGTTTTATTCCTTTGGATTATGGTATTTATTGCTTCATCTATTGTTTTTAGGTAAAAATATTAAAAAATAACAATCATGCATGCATCTTCTATTAATGTCCGAAGGCAATCAAGTTACATGCTGTAATCAGTTAAAATAATATCAAAAAGGTTACATTTCTCTTGATTCCTACTTACTTTTAATAAGAATGGTTTTATTCCATTGGATTCCGTTATTTATTGCTTCATCTATTGTTTTTAGGTAAAAATATTAAAAAATAACAATCATGCATACATCTTCTATTAATCTCTGAATCCAATCAAGTTACATCCTGTAATCCGTTAAAAAAATCTCGGAAGGGTTACATTTCTCTTGATTCCTACTTACTTTTAATAAGAATGGTTTTTTTCCTTTCATTCCGGTATTTATTGCTTCATCTATTGTTTTTAGGAAAAAATATTAAAAAATAACCATCATGCATGCATCTTCTATTAATCTCTGAATGCAATCAAGTTACATCCTGTAAAACGGCAAAATAATCTCGGAACGGTTGCATTTCTCTTGATTACACATTACTTGTAATTAGAATTGTTTTATTCCCTTGGATTCCGGTATTTATTGCTTCATCTATTGTTTTTAGGTAAAAATATTAAAAAATAACAATCATGCATGCATCTTCTATTAATCTCTGAAGGGAATCAAGTTACATACTGTAATCCGTTAAAATAATATTGGAAAGGGTACATTTCTCTTGATTCGTACTTACTTTTAATTAGAATTGTTTTATTCCCTTGGATTCCGGTATTTATTGCTTCATCTATTGTTTTTAGGAAAAAATATTAAAAAATAACCATCATGCATGCATCTTCTATTAATCACTCAATGCAATCAAGTTGCATACTGTAATCCGTTAAAATAATCTCGAAAGATTACATTTCTCTTGATTCCTACTTACTTTTAATAAGAATGGTTTTTTTCCTTTCATTCCGGTATTTATTGCTTCATCTATTGTTTTTAGGTAAAAGTATTAAAAAATATCCATCATGCATGCATCTTCTATTAATCTGTGAAGGCAATCAAGTTACATCCTGTAATACGGGAAAATAATCTTGGAAAGGTTAAATTTCTATTGATTACTCCTTACTTGTAATTAAAACGGTTTATTCCGTTGGATTATGATATTTATTGCTACATCTATTGCTTTTAGATAAAAATATTAAAAAATAACAGTCATGCATGCATCTTCTATTAATCTGTGAAGGCAATCAATTTACATCCTGTAATCCGGCAAAGTATTCATGGAACGGTTACATTTCTCTTGTTTACTCCTTAGCAGTCATGCTTCCATCTTGTATGAATCTCTGAGTCAGTTAACTTACACCCTTTAATCTGGCAAATAATCGGTTTACTTCTTACTTGTAATTAGAACGGTTTTATTTCTTTGCATTATGGCATTTATTTCTTTATCTATTGTTTTCAGTTAAAAAATATTAAAAAATAGCAGTCATGTGTCCATCTTCTATCAATCACTGAAGCAAGTAAGTTACATCCTGTAATACGGCAAAATACTCTCGGGACGTTTACATTTCTCTTGTTTACGCCTTACTTGTAATTATAACGTTTTTATTCCTTTGGATTATGGTATTTGTTTCTTTATCTATTGTTTTCAGTTAAAAAATATTAAAAAATAGAAGACATGTATCCATCTTCTATTAATCACTGAAGCAAGTAATTTACATCCTGTAATACGGCAAAATAATCTCGGAACGTTTACAATTCTTTTGTTTACCCCTTTCTTGTAATTAGAACGGCTTCATTTCTTTGGATTCTGGTATTTATTGCTTTATGTATTTGTTATCAGATAAAAATATTAAAAAATAGCAGTCATGTATCCATCTATTAATCACTGAAGCAAGTAAGTTGCATCCTGCAATGCGGCAAAATAATCTCGTGACCTTTACATTTCTCTTGTTTACTCATTACTTGTAATTAGAACGGTTTTATCCCTTTGGATTATGGTAGTTATTTATTTATGTATTGTTTTCAGATAAAAATATAAAAAAAAGCAGTCATGTATCTATCTTCTATAAATCACTCAATTAATTAAGTCACGTCCTGTAATACGGCAAAATAATCTCGGAATGTTTACATTTCTCTTGTTTAATCCTTACTTGAATTAGAACGGTTTTATTCCTTTGGATTATGGTATTGATCACTGTAACTATTGATTTCAGATAAAAATATGAAAAAATATTAATCACTAAGGCAAGTAGTTTAATAATAAGCCCTTTAATACGGCAAATACTCCTTACTTGGTATTTTTTTGCATCATCTTTTGTTTTTAGAGAAAAATATAAAAAAAACAACCATCATGCATACATTTTTTATTAATGTCTGATGGCAATCAAGTTACATCCTGCAACCCGGCAATATAATCTCGGAACGGTTACATTTCTCTTGATTACTACTTACTTGTAATTAGAACGGCTTTATTCCCTTGGATTATGGAATTTATTCCTTCATATATTGTTTTTAGATAAAAATATTAAAAAATAACAATCATGCAAGCATCTTCTATTAATCTCTGAAGGCAATCAACTTACATCCTGTAATCCGGCAAAATATTCTCGGAACCGTTTAATTTCTTTTGATTTCTCCTTAATTGTAATTAGAATGGTTCTATTCCCTTGGATTTATTGGTATTTATTGCTTCATCAATTGTTTTTTTTATATAAATATTGAAAAATAACAATCATGCATGCATCTTCAATTAATCTCAGAGGCTATCTAGGTAGATCCTGTAATACGGCAAAATAATCTCTGAACGCTTACATTTCTCTTGTTTACTCCTTACTTGTAATTAGAACGGTTTTATTCGTTTGGATTATGGTATTTATTGCTTCATCTATTGTTTTCAGATAAAAAAATAACAGTCATGCATGCATCTTTTATTAATCTCTGGAGGCAATCAAGTTACATCCTGTAATCCGTCAAAATAATCTCGGAATGTTCGCATATCTCTTGATTACTCCTAACTTGTAATTAGAACGGTTTTATTCCTTTGCATTATGGTATTATTTTTTCATCTAGTGTTTTCTTATAAAAATATTAAAAAAATAACTTTCATGCATGCATCTTCTATTAATCTCTGCAGTGAATCAAGTTACATCCTGTAATCCGCCAAAAAAAATCTCGGAACGTTTACATTTTTCTTGATTACTCCTTACTTGTAATTAGAACGGTTTCATACATTTGGATAATGATATTATTGCTTCAGCTACTCTTTTCAGATAAAAATATTAAAAAATAACAGTCATGCATGCATCTTCTATTAATCTCCGGAAGCAATCAAGTTAAATCCTGTAATCCGCCAAAATAATCTCAGAACCTTTACATTTCTCTTGTTTACTCCTTACTTGTAATTAGAACGGTTTTATTCCTTTGCATTATGGTATTATTGTTTCATTAATTGTTTTCAAATAAAAATATTAAAAAAAATAAGTCATCCATGCATCTTCTATTACTCTCAGGAGGGAATGAAGTTTTAAGATTTCCTTGAAAGAATTTGGTGGTGCAAAGTGGAGGATCACTGTATATTTCTCGAATGCTTTGCCCTTCAAATTTCTATTTACCTGATGTAATTTAGCATTATGATCAGGCAATTCCCTCCTCTAAAACCTGTTTAAAAAATATTTTCATTCGGAATTCTGGAGTGAGCGTAGCGTGCAACCGAGCCGACCGAATTAATTGGGATTTCATTGAAACAATTTTGTGACTACAAAGCAGGGGATCACTGTATATTTCTATTCAGTTTTGTACCTTTGATTAATATTTAGATTCTTTAATTTAGAATTATGAACAGGTAAATCTCTCCTCTATATTTGGTTATGAATTTTTCCATTCGTACTTATGGAGTAAGCTTTAAATGCAACCGAGACGATACAAATAATTATGATTTCATTGAGACAATTTCGTGGGTACAAAATGGAGGCTGACGGTATATTTCTTTTGTCCATTTGGTTTATATATTTTGATTCTTTAATTTACTATTATGAACAGGTAAATGCCTCCTCTAAATCCTGGTGAAAATTCTTTTCATTTAAACTTATCCAGTGAGCTTAGCATGCAAACGAGTCGGCGCGAATAATTGGAAATTCAGTGACTACAAAGTGGGGGTTCCCTGTATATTACTCTTGCTTTCCACTTTCGATCTATTTTTCTTTTGTAAATTTAAATTATGAACAGGTAAAACCCTCTTCTAAAAACTGGGAATTTTTTTTTTCATTTGAACTTATGTAGAGAGTGTAGCATGCAACAATGTCAACACAAATAGTTCAGATTTCATTGATAAAATTTAGTGGGTACAAAGTCGGGGATCACTGTATATTTCTCATGGTTTAATCTTTGGAATTTTATTTATCTTTTTTAGTTTAGCATTATAAACAGGTAAATCCCTATAAAATCTGGGAAAAAAAAAGTATTCATTCGAACTTATGGAGTGAGCATAGCATGCAACCTAGTCGACCCAAATAATTCAGATTTCAATGAAAAAATTATGTGGTTACGAAGTGGGGGTTCACTGTATATTTCTCATACTTTCACCTGTAGATTTATATTTTTCTTTTTTTTAATTTTTCGTTATGAACAGGTAAATCCCGACTCTAAAAACTGGGTATTTATCTTTTTTTTTAATTCGAACTTATGGTGTGAGTATATTTCTCTCACGATTTCCACTTTAGGTTATTATTTGTCTATTAATTTGGCAGTATTAATATGTAAATCCCTCCTCTAATACCTGGGAATCTTTTTTTAGTTTAACTTGCGGAGTATGCCTAGCATGCAAGAAAATCGACCCAAATAATTAAGATTTCATTGAAAAAATTGAGTGGGTACAAAGTGGGGGATCACTGTATTTTTCTCCCTAGCTTTTCACTTCATATTATTTCTCTTTTTAATTTACCATTATCAACAGATAAATCCCTAAAAAAAAAAAAAAAAAAAAAAAAAAATAAATATATTCCAGATTTTAATCTGGAATATTTTTTTTTTTTTTTTTTTTTTAATTTGAACTTATGGAGTGTGCGTAGAATGCAACAAAGTCGACCCAAATAATTCTGATTTCATTGTAAAAATGGAGTGGGTACAATGTGGGGGATCATTGTAGATTTCTCTTATGCTTAAAGGGGAACTCAAAAAAAATCTCCAATATTCCGAGCTTCATTCGTAAGAATTTACCTTCTCTTAGTATATATCTATACTTTTTAAGTTTTATGTGTGAACTTTCTGTAGTATCTGACCGATTGTTTTTCAATTACTGTCATCACTTTTTTTTCTTACAACGTCAGAGACTTAATTACATCTTGCTCGTTTTCTCATCCTAACACTGAGATAAAATTTTTATTCTATTAATAGTAACGAGGTCACGGGAGACAATTGTGACATTACCATGGTGCCGGTCACTGGAAGAAAGATGTGTATCAATTAGTGTTTCTTTCTCAATCAAAGCCAGGTCTACTAGGTAAGGGGAGATAACAGACACTAGGAAAACAAAGGGAACTAATTAAATATGGCAGCAGGTAGAAGAAAGCAGGATCTGGACTCCCAACTCAATGTGTGACATGGCACAGGTGATGCACATATTGAAGTTTTGTGAAATCCGGTATAAAATCTCGTTCGAATTTGATAAGTCATTTATTGTTTAATATGAAGCTAATTTACTTTCCTTCAGACATGGAGTCATTCAGATAGACATTTAAAAATGTGACTATTTTTGGACAGCATACTGACCTCCAAGAAGCCAGTATACCCAAGGAAAAAATGCTTTTTGAAACTCCCCCTGCTTCCATTGAAAGCTAAAAAGGATTAAATTTTCTAATTCCAGAGAAAAAATAAAATAAAACGTATATACCGGAGTACTTCTAATAAAAATTTGAATGATTTTTAGTACATTCTTCTGAAAAACCAATGGAAACAGCAACTTTTTTTTTTTTTTTTAAAAGAGAAATTTCGATAAAATTTATTCTTTCCTTTTTGAAAATACTGCTAAAATAAGATATGCATTTCTGAAACTTTACTTTTTGTTAAAATAGCAAAATTTAAAGTTAAAGTAATTTGTTCTGAAACAAATATCACTTATAACAAAATTTGAGACAATTTTTGGCTGAATGTGTTGACACGTTTTGTACAGGGCACCAAAATTTTTAAATAAGAAACGAAAAAATAACAGACTATAAAAATTTGACATTATGGAGTTACCTCTAGTATTTATTTAATAGCTAAGATAAATAATTTTAATATTATTAAGTTATTACACTTTTTAATTTAAGATAATAACTAATGAAATCATTATTATATTAACAGTTCAATTCTCACAGTTATTAACTGTTTAAATTGATAAACGAGAAAAATTAAATTGGAGATAATAAAATTAATTCAATAACCAAGTGACATAAGCCAAAGGAGGGGGGTGGAGACAAACCTTGAAACAGGACCTTTAACCATAATATTACTTATAAAATATATCATGGTGAAAAAAAAAAAAAATTTGGTAGCCTGATTTATATTAAGCTTTAATTTTCGCTTCGGACATATGGTCTTTACTTAAAAAGTTAACCTATGTTTTACTCTGTTTGGAAGAATTTTGAAACATTTTAAAATTAAAGATAAATGAAAAAAGTAAAACAAAAATGCACACAATTCTTGATAAAAAATTTTTTATTCATCAAAATTTTTTTCTTTACATAAGTTGTATAAAACAATTGGCTGTTTTAAATTTCAAAAATTTCCTAAAATTAATTTATTAGGGTGGTTTGCTTAAGAAACAATAAAATTGATTTTCGCAAGAATTTCCAAATTAATCGGGTTTTCCCTGCTATGTGAAAATGGACATTACCACAAGTAATGGAAGTTGACAAAAAAAAAAAAAAAAAAAAAAAAAAAAGAATTTGGGGCCTTTTATCATTATGCTATACAGATTTTTTTAGCAAATTATTGGAGGTACCTTTCTTTCTTTTCTCTCTCTCTTTTATATATATATATATATATATATATATATATATATATATATATATATATATATATATATAGAGAGGAAATGTCCCTATGTGCTCCTTGTAGTATTTAAAATAGATAGGTTGGTTAATAAAACAAGTGAAAAATAAAGATACCAATGTGATCAGTGCGAAAAGAATTTACATATTAATTGTTAGTCATAAGACAGAAATGAAGCATTGAGATTAATGTTACTAGTGCGGAATTTTCAGCCACGTCTGTGTCCTTCATCAGTGTTGCAAAAAATAAACAGAAGACTCACCAACGGTTTTTTTTTTTTTTTTTGGCTGGTGTGAACTCATAGATGGTATTATTAGTAAAAATACAATCCCTGCTACATACCTCACCTGTGAAACTTTTTTGAAAATGACTGTCTTTATTGGTGCGAAAGGTGGTGGTGGGGAGTGTGATTTTGAACTAGGGGAAGAGGCTTTTAGGATTTGGGGTGGGGAAAATGTCCCTTCTGTGGTCAGTGGCAGAAAGTTTTTCAACCCATATGGCTTGGCATTATATCTAAATCAAGACAAAGAAACAAGACACATTGTAGCAGTGGGGAATCTGCAAACATGGGGGCAGTATATTCAGGAATACACCAAACCTCAACAACATCACAGCAGCCACCATGGACGTACATGTTGAGATGAAAGTCGGAGTGATGTGGGATCAGATACGTCAAAAGAAAGAATTCTTTCAATTGGATATTGGGGAGGTCAAAAAAGTATCAACATTTGAGGAATGGTGCAACATAGACATGTAGAAATTTAGTAAGGAAAGCTTTGAGGTTTGCCACAAAATTAGACCAAAAATAAATGGTTTGCATATCACAGGAGTATCAAACAGTGGTAAATCTTACATACTAAAAGGAACTCAGTCAAGGTGACGAAATTCTGAATTCACCAAAATGTAAAATAAACCCCAACAAAGCCACACATGACAAAGATGGTGAATTGTTATTGGAGGAGACAGCCAGACAATTTCATAACGGGAATATAAAATGATGACGGGCCGTATACACCAACAGAACCAGATATACATACAACACCAAAACGAGACACAGGAAACGATTGAGCAGTGACAACGAAGGATACCAATCACGAAGAAAAAGGAAAAAAAAAAAATTCAAAGAAAGCACTACAATGGCATTATGAATGAATTCAATGCAATTCCCATGTTTTTTTTTTGTTTTGTTGTTTTTTTATTCAGTTTTTTCAAGTATTAATTTCTCCATAAAATCTATTTTAGCTATCAATTAATTTTCTTTTGTTAATCTTTTCCAGATAAGCAAAATCAGAGAATGTCTGAGAAAATATGGCGCTGTACAATCTGGACTGCCAGTTCCATGTGGCCATATATTTTTGAAAATGGCAGAAAAAAAAAAAAAAAAAAAAAAAAAATAACATTCAGGAATACCATGACATGGGCATCTTCGGAAAATGCAAAAATAGTTTTCCTAAAGTTTCATATGCCTGCATTTTGAAACTTAGGAGAATTTAAAAAGACAGGCACACAAGGAGAAATTTTTTTTTGAATTTGAGATGTGTGAAGAAGTTGCCCATTCTGATACCCCAGCCACTCTGAAAGAGACACCAATGACCCAGAAAGAGACGTCAATTCTAAAAAAAAAAAATAAAATAAAATAAATAAAATAAAGACCCACTCACTTGGCATCCAGGAAAATACATTATGCTTGTTTGTTGAGCAGTGTGGCTGCTAAGAATGTGCCTGCACTATTGCAAAAATTTATTATGTCATGCAAGAACCAAAATTTCCCATAAACTCGGAAACTACAGTTTACCGAATGACAACTGAACTTGGATTTTTCAGATTTAAATTTAGTAAGGAAAGTGTCGAGGTTTGCCACAAAATTAGACCAAAAATAAATGTTTTGCATATCACGAGAGTATCAAATAGTGGTAAATCTAAGGTCGATAAACAACGGACTGATGAACTGTGGAAGGATGCATTGTCCAGTTTCAGACAATTTCATGTTTGGGTCTTGTGTAGACAAAACTAATTTACATGGACGAAATGTGGTTTATGCCACAAAATATCTAGGAAGCAAACGTCCCCGAAAGAGACCACAATCTTAATTGCAAAAAAAAAAAAAAAAAAAAAAAAAGAACTGAGCAGGAGTTACTATGACTCCTAACGGAGCTTAGTGCTGGTCCTCCTCCCATAGGGTTCAGCTGGTAGCAGCCACTGGGCTGGCTAAGAGTCCAGACGTTGTCTGCAGACAATAAATGCAATAAATGTGTGGTGCCCGTCCTTCCTCAATGTTCCAATTTTTGTAGGTTTGCCATTCCCCTTTGATTGTATTTACTTGGTTCTAATACAGTAGCTTCGACCTCCATCCACGAGATGTGGGGCACCAAAACACAACCAACTTCTTTGCCGATTATGAATGCTTGTTGTTTAGAATAGCAGCCGATCATGTTGGTGAAGTTTTGGATTCAACTTTAAAAAGATTGGAAGTCAACATTGATGATTTTTATATAAAGTTCAAGAGCAACAATTGACAGAACATTTTCTTTTCTTTGATCTTCAAACAGCATCTGATATACTTAACGCTGATAGCTGTACTATAATGTTTGATTTGAAAACACAAGATGGGATGCACATCAACTGTGTAATAATTACAATGTCATCTTCTGCACATCTGGTTTCACTGGAACAACTTCATGGCAGTACCGCTAAGGATTATACTAAGCATATATGTGACTGTAACAGAAACTAGAGTCAAGTATATGCAGTGTCAACCGGTACAACAAGTGTTGTTTGACCAACTGGGCTCCAGTTAACCACCTAATATTCCTGTTGGAAAAACAATGGAATACTAATCTGATAGAACTAAACTGCAATTTGCACCCTTTAGAAGCTGTATCACATAAAGTAAGAAAGGAGATGCAATTATGTGCAGTTAGGTACACAGGCAAGGATGCTATTGAGTGCCAAGCTTGGAGAGTTATCGTTGGAACAAACTCACTGAGATATAGTGACAAATTCGGCAATGTCCAATCTATGATAAAATTCTTGAAAGCAGAAAATCTTCCAAAGACGTACTTTACTAGATACCGAGGAAATTGGTTACACATCATCTTCCATCTAGGGTTCATATTTTATCCCCTTTTTTGGAAACTGAAGAAATTACAAAACACCATTTTGCCTATCAAGAAAGAATTTTCAAACTACGAACATGATAATTGTTGAAAGTACTTAAAAAAAAAATTAACTGGTGATATAGTCAGCAAATTAATACAGCATACTTAGACAATCAATTTGGTTGGCAATACATATGAAGGGTTTCTAATGAGTTTCTCAGATCCTCAATATTTCACGTACCTAGAAGGCTGCTAAAATACATGACTTACATTATGCAAACAAATACATATCTACTGAACATGCTGACAAGAAATTCTACGAAAACACAGAAGGTACTGGACTGCTGGGATATGTCACTAGAGCGTTCATCAAACTCAAGCACACTACAGGCTTGGACAAATATTCCAGAGATATATATATTATATAATGTATTACCTAAATAAATTTAGTAAGGAAAGCTTAGAGGTTTACCACAAAATTAGACCAAAAATAAATGTTTTGCATATCACGAGAGTATCAAACAGTGGTAAATCTAAGGTCGATAAACAAAGGATTGATGAACTGTGGAAAGGATGCATTGTCCAGCTTCAGACAATTCCATGTTTGGGTCTTGTGTAGGCAAAACTAATTTACACCAACGAAATGTGGTTTACGCCACAAAATATCAAGGAAGCAAACGTCCCCGAAAGAGACCACAATCTTAATTGCAAAAAACTATGGGCAGGCGTTACTATGACTCCTAACGGGGAGCTTAATGCTGGTCCTCCTCCCATAGGGTCCAGCTGGTATCAGCCGTTTGGGCTGGCTAAGAGTGCAGACAATAAATGTGGGGTGCCCGTCCTTCCTCAATGTTCCAATTTTTGTAGGGTTGCCATTCCCCTTTGATCGTATTTACTTGGTTCTAATACAGTAGCTTTGACCTCCATCCACGAGATGTGGGGAACCAAAACACAACCAACTTCTTTGCCGATTATGAATGCTTGTTGTTTGGAATAGCAGCCGATCATGTTGGTGAAGTTTTGGATTCAACTGGAGAGAGAGAGTTCTTGCAGTGTCGTACACCACTGTATTGAAACTGCTGATAACGGTTCTGATCCTGGTGATTCCGAAATGGGAGATCCTAATGTAGGTCCTACACCTGGTGGGGCTGCTATGATAGAGGAGGGTGATCAACCTGTTAAAATCGGTGATGCTAATCCAATTATACATAAAACCTTTAGCCGTTCTTTCATTCATTATATTGATCACGAACATGGTGGATTCGATGTGTTAACAGCAAAACGAATGGAAAATGTTATACATTTAGACATGAAATTACGTATGTTAGATATTCTGTATAACTATTTAAACGCTAGTATGACCAACGTAGAATTGGAAACTTATTTAAGTGTCGCTAAAGCATTTTGTGTAAAAAGTTGTGGATTTCAAATAACCAACATAGTACCGATAACTGATGAATTAGGACAAGTACAGAATACTACAGTAACTAATACAACATTTAATACTCGTCCATGGATTGCAGCTTATGTTGATTCAAAATATGGTTTATTTCAACAACGCGACTATACACCAACATCCTTACCAAATCTAAATTTTACAAAAAAATATTCCTTCCACAAGAGCAGAGGGTAGGTTAGCACATTGTGTAGCGTATAGACGTCTACCTTATAATTGGTGGAAGCATCAAACCGGAGTAGAACTTTTAGACAAACAAACTACTACAGATGTAGATTTACAATCCATTATGAGTATATACAACACTGGTGCATGGAAGATGTTAGCGGCTGGTGATACATTTGGATATAACTGGATTAATAGAAATCCTGCATGGTTTAACTTATGTACATTTACTAGCTTTTACGACATTATGAATTCCGCACCATCTTTACGTCCAATGCATCCAATACCAGTTGAAATAAATTCAAAAACTACTGGTGGTGAAAATGCTACACCATGGATGCCAAATAAAAATGGTAAGTGGCAATTAAAGGCTAACCCTAATGTTGCAGGTGATGATTGGAATATGACTGGTAAAAGTTGCCTAACACAAATGCCGATTAATCCTTCAAATCCACCACCTGTATGTGGATTAGATCCTATTCCTATATTAGATAGTAAAAACAATCCTGCTAAAATAGCTTTTTACCTTGTAGGTAATTACTTCAGTGAAATAGATTTTGAATATATTTCAGGATCACCTCAGATGATAGGTTTCATGTGTCCAACAGCTACTGGTGCTTTCATTAACACATCTGATAAAACTAATGTTTGTATGTTTCCTAGTGGTTTGCGTCATTACACTGGAGCACCTAATACAGCGACTGCTACACCAATTCCAAGTGCTAAACGTTAACTTTCTTTTCTCTTTATAGGTAGCGGATGAGAAGATATACATGGCAGTATATCAATTCATCGAAGATGAATTCATACTTCCAAAACATTATCTTCCCAAACTCGTTCATACTATCGGAGATATCGATTCATTGCACGTTAATAATGAATTCCATAGTGCTCACGATCAAGATAAAATACTTTGTTAAATTACGTAAGGGTATAATAATATATCACTGTGCAGAACGTAGGGGCTTATGTAGAGGAAAGCCATGGAATACATACAACCACTTCCATTTCATATGGAAATCCAGTTGTGAACCAAGGCGAGATTCAAGTTGGTATAGTGTTACTAAATCATATCATAGAGCTACAGGATTTAGACGTACTATCCCTAAAGTGGTTGTCATGAAGTTCCCATCTAGTGCTTGCAATTACTACTGCAAAAAACCACGTCAAATTATTATATCCTCAGAGGAACCTGTATTAAATATTCTAAGTTCTTGGTGTCAAATGAATCATTTAGAGAAGCCTCAGGTTAAACATATTGCTCTTCCAACAATATCTTCTGAAACTAACAACGAACCTATGTTCACAAATGTTAGTGGAGGATCATTGAATTTATTTAATTATTTGAACTGGGTGTGGACGAGCAAATCATACAGATCAGAGTCCGAAATGAAGGCAGATTGGATTGGTAGAACTCACAATCCAAACAACAACTTCATGAGGGCTATATCGCATCCACAGTATAATACAATTATAAAGAAAGTCATAGATTGCAACAGAATAAAATTAGTCAACCAATCATTTATGGATAAGTATCATAAAAAAGATTGGAATTTATACCTTAATAATTCATATTATTTGTCATTAGACATTTCTTTACGTATATTTCGTTTACTCCTACGTAGACAGAATATAGACATTACCGATTTTGTTAATAATGTTTGGAATATAATAAATCAGAAATATCCCAAAAAAAAAACCCTAATATTTCAAGGTGTTCCTGACAGTGGTAAATCCACTATAGCAAGATCTATCGTTGATTTATTTCAACATTCAGCAACTGTCCAGGGAACTGCTAGTTTTCCTTTTATGAGTCTGGTTAATGTTGAAATCGGACTCATAGAAGAACCTAACATGACGATGGAAACTTTACAGACTTTTAAAAAGATTGCTGAGGGAGTAGATACAGAAGTTAGCATAAAATATGGAGCTGACCAGACAATCAAAAGAACACCTCTTATCATAACATCTAACCATGACTTCGATCAACATGCACAGTATATCGAGAGGGAAGCTTTTAAATCGAGATATATTAAGTATAAATTCATAGCTACAAGTGACTTTCTTTCTAAAGCCAAGAAACCTTTAAATCCAGCAATATGGAATTCATTATTTGAGGAATACGTCCTCTCAGAAGATACCTCTTCTGACTCTGATATCGCTTTATCCTCATTCTTAGATGAGTATGAGAAAGTTACAACACCTTCAACGGAGAAAAGAAAATCTGGAACATCTACTCAACCTTCCACACCAGAAAAACGAGGGAGAACCGATGGACGAAGTGGACGGACTAGTTCTGCTGTCAAACGTCTGCGGTTCGATGACTACGATGATGACAACAGCGATTGATAACATTAAAATACAACTTTCCCCTGCTGTATCATTATGTGCCAATGTCAATAAACATATACGTCTAATTTTACAAGAATTATTGCATCATTATCCTGATTATCAATAAAAAAAAAAAAAAAAAAAAAAAAATAAATAAAATATATATATATATATATATATATATATATATTTTTACAATCCATTATGAGTATATACAACACTGGTGCATGGAAGATGTTAGCGGCTGGTGATACATTTGGATATAATTGGATTAATAGAAATCCTGCATGGTTTAACTTATGTACATTTACCAGCTTTTACGACATTATGAATTCCGCACCATCTTTACGTCCAATGCATCCAATACCAGTTGAAATAAATTCAAAAACTACTGGTGGTGAAAATGCTACACCACTATTTTTTTGGATATTTCTGATTTATTATATTCCAAACATTATTAACAAAATCGGTAATGTCTATATTCTGTCTATGTAGGAGTAAACGAAATATACGTAAAGAAATGAAACTTGACTGTTTTTCTACTTGAAAAAGACTGGAACAAAAGTCTTGAGTTAAACTGCAATGTTCACCCACTTGAAGCAGTTTCTTCCCGCATTAAGAAGGAACTGCATGCGTGTGAACTGAATAAATTTTCTGATGACTGTGTAGCATGGCATATTATGGCTATGAATGCATTACGGTACAGTAATAAATATCGCCATGTTGCACTAATCAAAGATTTCTTTGAGGAACAAAGGTTGCCTTTATCTGATGTTCCTAGATTCCTTGGACACAGGCTACATGTTATTTTTAAGCTGGCGGGCATGTATTTTTCCATTTTTTGTAATTTAAAAAAATATTTGTCTTCTCTACAACCCACTAATAAAGTGGTTAAAAAGCTGAAAATGCTGGTTACCAATGAAGCAGCAGTTATAGAACTGCAAGTGCTTGGGTTAGTGGGAAAATTGTTTTCAGGCCCATGGATGAAAACATTTTACACTGACCTGAGTGCAACTCAAGATCCTGTAAATACTATAACTGTTGTGAAAAGTGTCCTTCAAAACTTGAAAAATTTGAATTTTGTGATTTTTCCCCAAATTGATAAAGACTTTTTTGGTAACGTGCTACCAGAAAAAGATAAGAAAATTTTCCTGGTTGCCCCAAATAATTTTTCGAATGTTCAAAAAATGTTTTCGGCATCCGTAAAAGGAATTATAGACGTTTTAGAAAGACGATACAGTAAGTCTTTCGCTACTGTTGAAAATTCTGTGGAAACTGTTTTAACTTCCGTTCGGCAGCATACTATGGAAATAGAAAGTGTTATTGGTGAGTACTGTGAAAAAAAAAAAAAAAAAACAGGATTTCTCCAAATGCTTATGTATCAAGCATTAGTCACTTAATTAAAGCAAAAAGGAACAATGTTTGGTCATTTTTTAACAAATTAAGTGATGCTGAATTTCATAATTACTGCAATTTGGCAATACCATACAGTAGCCACGTGTGTGCGAGCGGAAGTCTAAACAAAAACTGGTAGAAATTGAAATGAAAAGAAATAAAAAGAAAAAGATTGTTACAGGACAAAAAAAAAAAAAAAAAAAAAAAAAAAAAAAGTGCAACCAAACTTGTAAGAGTTTAATGAAATTAAACCACACAATTACTGACATTCAGGTAGAATTTCCTTCTTTGGAATTTGACTGTTTCTAAAATTTTGGATATATTACACGGCAAATTAACCGGTCAACGAATTATCCACATTTGGAATGTCAGTTCTGTTGACCAGTTATTTGTTGGGTCAGTTAATCACTTTTCTGATCCATATTACAATATTTTCTCTGAAACAAAAAAGCGAGGACTATGATTTACATAAGTGTGATATGGCCACTGATTTCATTATGAATGATTTGGACATCACATATAGTGACTTTCCCGGATAGGACAACTACATGAAGCTGATTGAGGAGTATGGAATAACATCTTAATTGGTGTAATATATTTTTCAAATTTAAAAAGTATTTGATTACTTTAAAACCCACTAATAAAGTGGTTAAAAAGCTGAAAATGCTTTTTATTAATGAAGCAGCAGTTATAGAACTGCAAGTGCTTGGGTTAAGGGGAAAATTGTTTTCAGGCCCATGGATGAAAAAATTTTACACTGACCTGAGTGCAACGCAAAATCCAGTTAACACTATGAATAGTGTAAAGAGTGTTATTCTGAATTTGAAAAATTTGAGAATTTGAGATTTTTCACAACTACAAAAAGACTTTTTTGGCAACTTGTTACCAGAAAAAGAAAATTTTTCCTGGTTGCCCCAATTAATTTTTCATTGTTTAAAAAAAAAAAAAAAATGTTTTCTGTATCCGTACAAGGAATACTTGAAGTTTTGGAACGACAATATAGCAAGTCGTTCTCTACTGTAGAAAATTCTGTCAATTCAGGCTCCAGTCAACCACTTGACTGTTTTTTTTTTGCTGGAGAAAGAGTGGGGCACACACCTAATTGAATTAAATTGCAATGTACAGTCATTAGAAGCCATTTCCAGCAGAGTGAAGAAGGAACTTCAAGCTTGTAAAGAGAAAACCATCAAGTGTTCTGCTGAGTGCATTGCATAGAAAATGATCATAGCATTTAATTCACTCACATTCAGAGACAAATACATGTGATGACAATTGAAGACTTTATCAAGCAAGAATGGTTTCAAATACCAAGATTCTGCAGGAACCAGTTTCAATTAGGTGTTGAGTATTTCTCCATTTTCCCAAAACTTAGAAAGTGTGCTTGGTCTGTTAAAAAACCCAAAAACAAAATTGAGAAGTTGAAAATACTTGTAACGGAGGAAGCAGCAGAAGTCGAACTACAAGTGCTGGGAATAATGGCAAAGATGTTGCTTTGATCTTGTATGTATAAGTTTATACAGATTTAACATCTGTAGAAAATCCAATTAAAACTATGCAAATAGTTAAAGATGTAATTGGAGAGTTTAAAAAAAAAAAAAAAAAAAAAAAGGGAGGAGCAATCAAAAAAAGGTTTAACTGGCTACGGAGGACTTCTTTGGGAATGCTTTGTCAAAGGCTGACAAAGAAAAACTGATGGTTACCCCGAAATGAGGAACTATTACTCCTAACGGGGACCTTAATGCTGGTCCTCCTCCCATTGGGTCCAGCTGGTATCAGCCGTTGGGCTGGCTAAGAGTGCAGATGTTGTCTGCAGACAATAAATGTGGGGTGACCGTGCTTACTCAATGCGCCGATCCCTGTGGGGTTGCCATCCCCCTGGGATCGTATACACCTGGTACAGAAAACGTAAAATTAGTCTTGACATCCACCCACGAGATGTGGGATACCAAAACTTTAACAAACTTCCTTGCTGATCCGGAAGACTTGCGCAACCCCCGTGGGTGCCGCCCTGTTTGCCCGTGCGCTTTTACGCGAGCAGCCAGATTCGCCGCCCATCTATGGAAAAAAACATCCTGCCGAATGGAACAACATAAAGAAAAGGCACGACGCCTCACGTCGCTCTAATGCCCGCACCTATGCTCGGCGGTCCCGAGGTGAGTTGGAGCGTATGGCTGCGATAGAGCGCGAGGCGTTGTCCAAAGGTGTGCGAAATGTGAATTCATACATAGCACCTTACTTAGCACGCCGTAAGGATCAGATCGGCTGCAGGCGAAAGAAGGACGACGACTATAAAGCCATTCTGAAATTGCTTGAAAGCGAAGCCCAATGGTGGCCGGGCACAAGCTGTTCTCGACAGCCCCAGGAACTACTACCCAACTAATGGATACTTTGAGAGCTTCGGAGGAAGGCCCGGTCGCAAATGGTCAGCTGAAGAGATTAAAGTCCTCCAACAGGCGCCACCCGATGTCCCGGACGCTGAACTGGTCCCTCTCCTTCTTGGCCATACAGTCTAAAAGGCGGCGTCTCATCGCCCAGAGGATCGGACCACTCGGGTCTGCGAACCAGATCCCAACGGATGAGGAGCAGGTCATGGCTGAGTCCCAGCCGTACAAACACATCCAGACAGAAACCGGGCAGAGAATAACCGATTACATCAACAGCATCCTTCCATCACAGACCCTAATGGCTTCTCTATACTATACAATCAGTTCTTCCCGAAAAACAAGACTGTTAGCAGGCGGGTAATACCGGCGGTGAAGGTGGGAGTGAAGAGGAGGTGTGCCCAGCGTACCATAATCTTACATTCCTCCAGAACCCCCATAAGTAGTAGCCGAACGGGTCCTCGACAGCGACCTCTTATGAGGGGACTTGTTGCCGAACGGGCCTTTTCTGATGAGGACTTCTTGTGCAAGTGGAAAGTGGTGTCTGAACGTCCCTGTTACGCAGACCTGGCCGAAAACCATCCTGGCCCACCGATGAACGAATTAGCTGCACCCATCAAGGTGACCGATGTCGCCGCCGTAATTGGATCATTAAAAGAATCGTTCCCTGGACCTGATGGCCTCCACCTTTCCATCCTGTGGAGAATCCTCGTAGAGATCATCACCATTCTGTACAACCTGCTACTGCTAAAAGGACCGTCGCCCACCAGGGGCAAAGCTGGTAACATCTTCACCTCTCGGGTGACTTTCATCAAGAAGGTGGAGGTGCCTGGCGATGCTCGAGTTGTGACACTATGAGTTGGATATATGCATATGTGCGAGAAGATTAGTTAGATTTGACCTGGGTATCAAACTTCAAGACACAATGACTAGATTAGGAATCTAGATAAAAACATGTTTTGGACATATGGCCAAAAGGGTAGATAAGTGTTAAGTACTTGTCAAAATACAAAGATAGTTACAAGACCGGCTCTGGTCAAAAACTTAAAAGGGTCTGAATTTAATGTCCCTGGATCAGAGTCAGCTAGGCTAAGAAATATTTTTATGTCCACTTTCTTCAAAGGGAGAAATGGTCATGAAAAAGTTATGGGTTTATTCGTGGATGTCCCTTGCCCGGAAATGATGAAAGAGGAATCTGCATATATACAGGAGCGCTTTGGGTTTCAAGAGAGACTTAGTTTAGGTTTGAGGAAGGTTGATTCAGGCCGGAGCAAGTAACAATGAAGAGCGACACACTAGCAGCTGGACATTGTTAGTTAAGATATATTATTTTTTGCCAGCCGAGAGTTAATTATCCACAAAAGGTCACACGCCCTCCCCACTCTTTTCGTCCTACCCAAGTTTGTAGTTGTGTTTTTCTTTTGCCTGTGAGCCTGCCTCTCGCTCGATCCGACGCCCAGAAATTCTACGACGTGGGGTCTATATCTTTGTGCAACGAGTTGCAGAGGTGGGTAGCTTCACACATTGACCATTTTCACATGGTGACATGGCATACGAATCACCCAATGAGTGAACACAGTGCGAGAAATTCTGCAATTAAGCTCCTATTGGTTAATTTATACCACACAGTATTTGTACTGATCAATCTCATTGGTTGAACTTGCTTTTCGCGGGCATCTTTCAACGGCCCGTGCCTTTTTCCAGTTCATGGAGTCTAGGTAAAATACTTTGATTGCCTGTAATGATAATCAAGTTCGCTCTGCTGTAGTATTAAAAGACGGGTGTGAACAGATTCACTCATTAAAGCATCCATTTCTCTTAGAACTTAAGGGTAATCCTGAAACTGCAAGATTTATGGAAGAAGGTGGCTCCTCCTTCTGCCCTACTTGTTCCGTTGCTAATGACGGATTAGCTCCTATGGTGTGCTGTGACTCATGTGATAGCTAAAGTGATACCAGCTGTGTTGGAATTAATCAGCAGGACACTGTGGGGGAGTAGTTTTGTCCGAACTGTATGGACAAAATTTCACAATAACCTTATATATCCCACACTTGTGGTTATTAGACTTGAGTAAAAGTCACCCACCCCTTTTTATAGATATACTGATCTAAATATCTAGATTATTGTTGCAATTTAATTAATATCAGACAAGGCCAGCATATTCAAATTTAATATGAATAATAATTAACTGAATAGTCAACAGTTAAGTCCCTTGGGACAACCTTGTTACCCGTCACCTATCGACAGTTTTTGATTACCTTATCCTTACTGAAAAAAAAAAAAAAAAAAAAAGTAATGATTAATCATTACTTTTTTTTTTTTCTTTCTTCCTTGGCAGTGTGTGAGAAATTCTGCAATTAAGCTCCTATTGGTTAATTTATGCCACACCAAACTGCTACGTTCAGGGGGTCGATGATAGCAGAGCAGTCTATAATGTAGCATCACAGGGGGTATAAGCACAGCCTGGGATACCGGACTGGATGTAAGCACAGCGCCGAGATACGGTACACTTGCGAAGGAAGGTAAATCGAACTTGGAGCACGGAAAGGCCCAAAAATGAACGAGATCAGAGGCAGAAGATTTGGCACTCACCGAGGTGGCAGATAATGCGTTCAATCATCAAAGATAGAGAAAGACAAACGATTCCAAGCCAGGATTCGAGCAAACGTCTGGATGCTTCACAGCCAGTAACAGAACTTTGATAAATAAAATTCTGTACATGAACAAAGACACACCAGAGATGGTGCTGATACATGTACCGCCCATCCTCAGACCGAATTCCTTGACAGGAACATCATACTTTGTATTTGAATTAACCTATATGGTAGAAATAGAATGCTACTACGACTCCTTATCACACCCACAGAAAGTGCCCCTCAACGATCTAATGTGCGTGATGATGGCAACATCAGCCAATTACAATTACGAGCTTAATAATACCATCCAACAGAATTGTCACTTTCACGGGCAAACCCCTAAGGTATATTTGCCATCCCTCTCTGATTGTACATAATTGGCTTCTCTGTAACAAAACTACCTAACTCTCCCGTCGCGACTGACGGTGGCCAAAGATGGTTCTCTCCGACAGTGGGGTGGGGGTAGACGCACGCTCGGTTCGCTAGAAGGGTTGATCTTGCGAATTGTTGCCAAGGGCACATTGCCGCCTCTCTCCTGGCATTAGTGGCGTTCTGCGGCCGGGTCTTATCAGTGCTTGGGGGTATGCACATGCTCGGTTTGCATCAGCAAAATGGTTTGGGTGCTGGTGTGATCTGTTTTGAGGGCATGTTGCCACCGTTTTCCTGGCTTTGTTGGGGTTCTGCCGCTGGGCCGTTTGGTGCCTGTGGGTGTGCGTGTGCTCGATTCGCATTAATAATGCTGGGATGATGCGAACCGTTTCTGGGGCATGTTGCTGCCCTTCTCCTGGCAATGTTGGGGTTCTGCCGCTGAATCCTGCGTTGCTTGGGGGTGCCTCTCTTCTGTTTGGGGACTAACTCACCTAACCTTTGTAGGTTAAAGGGAATTTTTCGGCCCTCGCCTGTAGATGACGATTAAAATGCGCCGATTCATAATCATAGTACCCATATATGGGCAGATGAGAAAAGCGGAAAATTACTGGGATTCTCATACGGCAACTTCGTAAAGAAGTAGGGACTGCCAGTGAGATATGATATCAATGCCTTTCACACAAAGGGACTAGCCCCTTATAAAAAGGAGACAACGGCAGTTCGGTAGCATAATCATTTGCAGACGAAAGCGTGCACAACCAAGATATTACCAAGAGAAAACATTGAAATGGAATCGCTGACAACTCAGCCTTCTATTAGAATTGACTTCAATAACATTGTCCTGAATGATACCAACAACGGTAGGAAGATCACGGCCTACACTTGGATATACAGCTGGAAGAATGAGCTGGAGTTCAAACTGAAAGACGAGAAATACTCCAGTTAACCATTTAACTGTTTTTATGCTTGAAAAGCAGTGGGGGATGAACATAATCAAACTGAATTGCAATGTTCATCCATTGGAAGCAATTTCATCAAAAAGTCTTGGTGAATATTGAGAAGCTGCATAGCAAGATTGCAAATTCTACAGAGTGCCTAGCATGAAAAATTATTGTGGCAATGAATTCCCTCAGATATAGCAATAAATTAGGGCTGGTCAACACAGTGAAGGACTTTATTGAAAAATAAAGGACTTACGTTGCCCTCATACCCCAGATTCCGAGGAAATCGGCTGTACATAATTTTTATGCTAGGTGCAAATTATTTTGTAATCTTTGCAGATTTACCAAAATTTATCTTCCAGCTAGATCCAAAGAATGATACAGTTGCCAGGTTGAAACGAATAATCAAAGAAAAAGTGGCTGTTGTGGAATTTCAAGTCCTGGGGATAATTGCAAATCTGCTATCGAGGCCTTGGATGAATACTGTCTATACAGACTTGGCAAAAAAAAAAAAAAAAAAAAAAAAACCATCAACACCATGAACATTGTCAAGGAGGTAATAGAAAAAATTAAGGTACTAACTGAGGCTCATTATCATCTTTGTCATTTGTGACTGACTTTTTTGGTAATGAACTATCAAAATGTGATAGGGATTCTCTGTTGATTCCAGCAAACAAAATAATAGTATTTGAAGACATGATAACTGCCTGCTTCAAAAGGATTGTGGAAGTGTTAAGCAGGCAATATGAAAAATCTTTTTCTACCGTTGAAGCTTCTTCAGAGTCAGTGCTAACATCAGTGAGGCAGCACACCATGCTAGTGGAAAGCATCATTGGTGAATTGTGGAAAAAAGAAGGAACTTGCTCCTAATGCTTATGTCTCCAGTATAAGTGATATCATCAAGGCCAAGCGGAATAAAGTCAGAGAATTCATTGATTATCTGGATGCTAAGCAACTTGCTGATTATCTGAAATTAGCACTGACTTACTCCAGAGAAAGGACTTCCCAAAAGAGATTCAGCACCAAAAGCTTCTTCAGGAAATTTCAAGGAGAATAAAAGAGAAGGGCAAAAAAGATGAAATTAAGAAGAGGACAAAAATCCAGGCGACATGAAAAAAAATTACAAGACGTTTCAATTGCTTCTTTGCAAATTGAATATGGAGAATATGCAGAAGGCCTACACAGTATACTGACCGGTAACATAGTTGGCTATACCATCAGATACATTTGGACAATTGATGGTCTAAACAAGGAATTTGTTGGCTTTATCAACAGTTTTGTAAATTCATTTTATGAGAATTACTATCTCAGTGGAGATCAGTTGATGAAGACTGCCAATTGGATATATATGAAGTTGGCGCTGACTATGTTATGCGGGACTTATTTCTGGAAGCAGCCTGGCATTGAGGACGGTTGTAGAGGCAACTGAAAAAAAAAAAAAAAAAAAAAAAAAAAAAAAAACAGCCCTTTTCAGGGCCACAAAATATTCTGAAGAGTCTTATCACTGTTTTACATGGTAGCATTTTTTTCCCCTATAATATTGAGGTAGTGGATTATGCTTAAGTAAAATAAGTGTACAATTACCTATGTAACAAAATTTAATTAAATAACTAACAATTCATCAACATCAAAATATTCTCTTCTACTGGATCTGTTGCCTCTTCAACCATCACAACTTCGACAGCCAACCTTTCAACCGCTACCTCACTTTCTACAACTCCTTTGACCACATTGAGGAAAATAAAAATAAAAAAAAAAAAAAAAAAAAAATTACTACAAAACACTGTGGAAGTTAGTGCATTTTTGGGGAGTAAAAAATTCACTTCAAGAGAAGCTCATTATGACTGCCTCTTGAATGCTGTTCCTGCACCTCATGTTAGTGAACTGTTACAGTCTCTAAAAAAAACTGCCACCTTCATATATAAAATTTTAATCAACATCAGTGTACAGAATGGTAGGAGAACTGTTATTTTTTTCAGATGTTAAGACTTTTTCATCTGTTATAAATGCAGAAAACTGCAACTTAGTTTTTGACTCAACAACACAGGAAGGAAGTCACGTCAACTGTGTTGTTTTAACAACCCTGTCAACTTCTCATCTTGTCTCATTGGACAGACTTCCTGGAGGGACTGCAGTTGACTACAAGCAGCATATCTGTGACTGCATCAACAACTTGGCTGAAGTCGGCTCAATGGTTACTGGCCAAAGTGTTGACAGTTTACAGATACAGGCAAGGATAAAATGCTGCTTAACTGACCATGCTCCAGTTAACCAGTTATTTAAAGGAAAAATGGTTAACTAAGTTGGTTCATTAAAAAGCTAAATTATATCACTTTTGTCCATCCATACGATGAATTAAGGATTTGTAAGCTGTCAATACATGATGATAGCATCTATCAGCACAGTCAAATGTCACTGCTGTTACGACCCGCTGTCTTTTTTTTTTTTTTTTTAAAGTACACTTTTCAGCGCAAAAAGATAAATGTCTTTACGTAAGAATAACACGCCATGCCTTTGGCACCTCCACTAAAAAGGAAGGTGCCAATATAAGTAAAACGCCTTGACTGTGGCATTAACAATATTTTCAATGGGAACGGAAAAAGGAAATGATGAAATAATACAGGAAGTGACGTCAAATTTACAAAGTATATAAAAGGCGATGAATCAGCAGGTACAGGATTACTTGGTACATTTAGAGCGGCCATTAGGACTAATTCGAGGTCTGCCACAAGATAAGACCAAAAATAAACGGCTTTCATATAACAGGTCCGTCTAATTCTGGAAAAAGTTATATACTGCAAAGTATTAGGAACGGCCTCATGAATTGTGGACGCACGAGATGTCAAGCATCAGACAATTTTACGTTTGGTAGTTGTGTAGATAAAACGCTAATCTACACTGACGAAATGTGGTTTACTCCACAAAATTTCGAAGAAGGAAAGTGTATTCTGGAAGGGACGGATACATACGTCAATGTTAAACATCAAAACGAAAGACTTTTGAGGAGAACACCGTCACTAAGCAACGAGGACCCATGGCAACACGTTCAAGGAGAAGCTGATGCATTAAATAATCGCGTGTTCATGTTCAGGACACACCGCACAATGCCGCAACTAAAAGAATGGGGAAGCATTAAATTAAATCCTACTATGTGGCTTACTATATGGAAAAAAATATATCGATATGTGGGTAGACGGTAACTATCTAACAGAAGAAACAAAAGATAAAAAAATGCCTGAAACGTCTAAAAGATACATCGTAAGAGATGAGGACTCACTGTCACCATCAAAAAGACGAAAACAGATCAGTTGCAAGCGAAAACTGGAGGAAGAATTCGAAAAAGAAATATCGGAACCGCTATCTCCGGGATGTAGAATAGATCCCAATCAAAACTGCCAATACTGCATCACTCACTCTCAGAAGGCGCATAAATGCTGGATAATACAACCGGAGGGATACCAACCGAAAATACTAGAATTAAATTCAAGTACTGCGACATACACGCCAAATAACACTCCCACATACACACCGAACTACGATCACCTGGAGGAAGCTTACTTGCCAACTGATAAATTAATTATAGAAATAGACGAAGAGAATTACAAAAGTGATGACAAAAAAAAAAAAAAAAAAAATTAAAAACATTTAACGAATTCATTCACATAAAAACAAGCAATTAACAGGAAAAAATATACAAAAAGAATTTACTTTACTGCTCAGAAGAAATAGAAATACTAATATTAGAAATGTAGTACGCGCAAAAACTATTTCAACAAAGTCGCCGATTCAAAGGTACTATCCTTTTAAATTTGTACTCGCTGTTTCTAACATTGAATTTACTGTAATAAATTTCTTACAAGTTTATATTGTTATTATTTGAATGTTAATAATATTAATATGTTAATCTGCATGCAATACTAATATAAGAGAGTAGAGATAACTGCGAACCTGCACCTGCTTAGGAGTTTTTCGGTGCGGACGCGTGTAATTGCGTGTGTGCAACTGGGAAAGAAATATTATCAAGCAAAGGTAAGTTAAATATGGAGACAGCACACGTATCTTATTTTATTCTAAACCTTCCTATAATAAGAGCACGGCCAGCTATAAAGGTCCATACTCTATATCATTAACGTTAATAACTATTTAAATTTTTAAATGGGGATTGAAAGCGTAATAGAATACAGTGAAAAGAAAAAAGTATCTCGAAATGCTTACGTCTTCAGTATAAGCAACATACAAAACAATGAATATAGCTATATAAATGGCCTTGAGGACAGTACACTTCAACGCTACTTGGATGTTGCCATGCAATATAGCACTGAAAAGAATAAGGATCGAAAAATAGAAAAAAAGTTTTGGAGACGGAAATTATCCAAAGGAATAAAGAGACAAAGGCATCTACAAAAAAGGAGAGAGAGAAGGTTGAAAACAATATCTAACACTACTTCTGAGATTGTACCAAAAAGCTTGACTACAGTTAATAGAATGGTGGGGGAAGCTTGCCTTCCTCTCAGTTATGAAGATGTTCCGTGCAGTGGAAAGCCCAGAAAACTGCACTTTAGTTTTCAATTCAATGACACAAGATGGACAGCACGTGAACTATGTAGTATTGACCATTCCAACATCCTCTCATTTTGTGTCATTGGAACGTCTTCCTGGGGTGTCTGCCATGGATTACAAGCAGCACATTATGGACAGCATCAACAGATTAGCCAAAGTGGGTTCACTGTCTACTGGCAAAAGTGTCTAGGCTAGTTTGAAAAAAAATAATTTCAAAAATTAAATGCTGCCTGACAGACAGAGCTCCCGTCAATCATTCAACAGTTTCACTACTGGAGAAGGAATGGTAGGTTAAACTTTTTGGAGCTGTACTGTAATTTGCACCCACCAGAGAATCTATTACCAGGAGAACAAGGAAAGCCCTCAGGGATTGTGAGGCCTTTACATCATCTGTTGTGAGCGAGTGCCTCGCATGGCAAATTATTGTGGGAATGAATTCTCTCAGATTTAGTGATAAATTAAGGACAATGATATAAAAACCTTCATTAACAACAAGGGCTTTCATTGTCCCAAATCACTAGATTTCAAGGGAATCGTTTGCATATAACTTGCCATCTGGGTGCAACTTACTTCCCTATTTTCTCACAGTGCAAACAATTTGTCTCAGGGCTTCTGTCAACAAATGGAACAATTTCCGGGTTGCAGTTACTTTTCACGGAAGAAGCCGCTATCGTAGAGTTGCAAGTACTGGGAATCATAGGGAAGCTGTTTTCAGGGCCTTGGATGAGTACCTTTCATACATCTTCTGAAACTCAAAATGAACCTCATCGACTCAATGAACATTGTCAAAGGGGTCATTGACAAAGTGAAGGTACTTAGTGTGGACCCAATATCTATTTTCAGCTGTGTGGAGGACTTCTTTGGAAATCCAATACCAAAAACTGTAAAAAACTCCCTATTGATTTCTCCCACATATGAACTTCTATTTCAATAAATTATGACTGCCTGTTTGAAAAGGGATTGTGGAGGTGTTAAACAGGCAGTATCAGAAATCTTCCACGACCGTAGCAGCTTCATCTCCATCGCTGTTGGCATCTGTGAAGGAATCCAGGAAAATTGCTGGCCAGCCAAAATATTGTTTTAGCGTAAGAAGTCTCGCTTCGGCGAATCAGAACTTTGTGTGAAAATATCACCTTGACTGAAAGATAAGTCGATTCTCTTGGTTTGATCTGTTATCTTATATATATATATATATATATATATATATATATATATATATATATATCTCACATCACCAATCATTAAACAATTAGCTGGTTTCGAAAATGACCTAAGGGATATCATCAAGGGATTAACCTTCCATAAGTATAAAAATTATTTCCAAAAGAATATGTTGATGTTATTGTCAGGGATATTATAAAATCCTGTGACATTTATGTTAAATCCGACAAAACGGCTAACTTTTATAAGTTATCCGCTAAGGATTATGATACATTGGTTAAAAATGGTCCGACCAGAAGCTACAAAAAATTGATACCAATAATTTTAACCAGATTAACTGTATCAGTAAATCAATTACTGATAAACTACAGATTAGTGATCAGGTCAGTAAATTACAAACAAAGAAAGCGTATGTCTTGTTAAAAGAACAAATCCGAATTGAGAACTAAGCCATCTACTAGGTTTATAAACTCTACTAGACCAGAAATTGGTAGAACCAGTAAGACTATCTTGGAAAGAACCAACCACTCCATATAAAAACACCCTTGGAGTCTTACAGTGGATTAATACAGCTGATCTTATCAACTGGTTTAATAACATCCGATATAATCAACTATTATCCCTCTATATCGAAGAATCTATTCACTTAGGCCTTGGATTTCGCTCGGGAATCCTCTAATATTTCCGAGAGTGAAGCGGACATTATTATGAAATGCAGAAATTCTGTTCTGATCTACAAGGATGAACAGTGGACCCAAAAGTCTTGCAACGACAATTTTGACATTTCAATGGGTTCTTTGGATTCTGCGGAAGCTTCTGAACTGGTTGGATTATTTCTTTTGTACAATTTAAGTGACTTCGATTGTCTAGACTGATAGTGTAGGATTGTATAGAGATGATGGCTTATTAATTGTTAAAAATAACACTAAAATTAAGGTAGACTGTATTAGCAAGATGATCCATAGGGTATTCAAGGATTTAGGTCTTAGGACAATAGTTACAACTAATGTTAAACAAGTAGATTTTCTGGACGTAACCCTAGACCTTGCTAGCAACACTTTCCAACCATATGTGAAGGTTAATTCCAACCCGATATACGTGCATCCAAATTCCAACCATCCCCCTTCAGTTATCAAACACATACCCTCTTCCATTGGATTTAGGATTAGCACTAAATCTTCTAACAAAGATGTTTTTAATAAACATTAGAATTTTTACAATTCTGCACTCATAAATAGTGGATACAAAGATACCACTATTAAATATAAAAACCCATAAGAAAAGATGTTGAAAGATCATCTGGTTTACTCCCCCTTTCAATATAATGGTTAAAACTAAATTAGGACATATTTCTAAACCTCATCAAGAAACATTTCTCCAACCCTGAAACTAACCCACTTAGCTTAATTTAAAGGGTATTAGGATTAAATATTTGACTATCGTTGTGCAAATAACCTAGAGAAAATAATTAAAAAACATAACAGAGTCTTTAACAAGTATAGGGACTCAAAAAAGCTTGATTACTCACCAGGTTGCAAACAGCAACACTAAGTATAACATGAATAACAACTTATGTACTTGTAGGAATCCTAATAATTGTCCATTAAAAAATAATTTTATGACTAGTTCTGTAGTTTATCTTAGTACAATCTGAACACTAGAAAATCCAAATATAAAAATGTTTTTACATTAGTAGCACCATGAAACCATTCAAGGAATGTTGGCTGGGGTATATGCAATCTTTTAATAACAGTAACTATAAGTACATGCCTTCATTATCCAAGTATTTTTGGAATCTAAAAGAATAGAATAAAACACCCACGGTTAACTGGATATTGATTAAGAAAGCCCGGACATGTAACTTCTTATATGCCCCATGTTAATCAAAGATATGAACTTAATTATAACTTATTTTTTTTCATGTATTTTTTTTTTTTTTTTTTTGAGGTAGAATATTTAAAGTGATTTGTGAGTCATACTTTAATCCTTATTAGTTCGATTCAATTAAGAATACATAGACTAGAAATAAAATACTAACATCCTTTCTACATCCATTTAATTCAAGTACTAATTAATTTCTCCATGAAATACATTTTAGTTTGTAATTAATTTTCTTTGACATTTCAGGATGAACAGAACTGAGGAAGTCTTGCTAAAATATGGCAGCATTCCCTCTGGACAGCCTGTTCTATGTGGACATGTTTTCAAAAAAATTTACGAACAAGCCACAGTTAATGAAGCAGCGAATTGGGCATCATCAGAAAATGCCAAAAAATGGATTTCCGAAGTTAACAGTTGGCCGAGCAATGAACCTAAGGCGTATATATAGAAACAGATACGATGGAAGGTATCTTATTAAATTTATAAAAAAAATATGAGGAAGTGGCCCATTCTGCGACACCTGCAACCCCGATTTCTTCAAGTAATTAAAGAAAATAAAAAATTAAAAATGAGGGTCTACAGACAAAAAAAAAAAAAAAAAAAAAAAAAAAAAAAAAAAATTAAAAAGTTGACAGCATTGCTGGCAAAAAAGAAAACAAAAAGGTCCTCAAAAATAAACTCCAGAAAGATACATTATGCCTGCTTACTAAGTGGTGTGGCTGGTAGAAATGTTCCTGATCTTTTGAATCAAAATGAGTGTCTCCTCAGAAGGACGCCTTGCATCTCGACCAGTAACAGCGAGTAGTGGAAGGCGATGCTGCACGAGAAGGAAGCCATCCTCAATTCCAGGCCTGTGAAGAGAGGACATTTAAGCATTCCGGAGACTACATCGCATGGAAGATTATTATGGCACTGAATTCATTACGATTCAGTAACAAGTACAACCATGTGATGCAGATGGAGGACTTCATCAAGAAAGAAGGCTACAAAGTGACAAGATTCCTTTGAAATCAGTCGCACATAATTTTTCAATTAGGTGTTGTCTATTTCTCCATTTTTGACAATCTGCAAAATTTTGTGCTCAGTCTGTTACCTAAACATAAGTTAGTCATTAAATTAAAAGGTCTCATAGTGGAGGAAGCAGCAAAGACTGAACTTCAGATACTTGGCATTCTAGGGAAGATGTTGTCTGGGGCCCTGGATGAATAAGTTTTACACCAACTTAAGATACAAAAAACCCAATCGACACAATGGAAATAGTGAAAAATGTGATAGAAAAATTAAATTTTTCAGCAGAGACAAGAAAAGGTACTGGAGCGTCATCCAGAGCCTAAACATACTGGAAGAATGGTGCAAACACCACTGCATCGACGTGGAGAAGTTCGCCAAAGAGACATTCGAGGTATGTCACAAGATCATGCCCAGGCAGACTGAGTCATCGGTCAAATCGAACCTGGTCCAAGGGCCCGGCACTGCAAGGGGGCCCGCCTGACTCGGGCCCCCTTATGTGTGTGGTGTGATTAGAGACACATCGCAACGAGACTTTTGGAACATGAAAAGAGCCAGTGTCATAAGCATTCTACTGATGCATATTTTCTGAATGCTTGTGAAAGATCCGCCAAGCACAATTTGTTAAAGGAACAACTCTCCTTAAGAACCTGTTTGATGCCAGAATCTAGATCAACATCGTCAACCCAAGTTGACTATATTCCTGTGATTTTTTTTTTTTGTGTTCTCGCCATCAACACGGATTGGACGTCACAGTGAAAAATTCATGTTAGAATATTGTCAATCCCACCCGTTACTTTCAAAGAAGTGTATGAATATCCTTTGAAGAAACTGTATCCTGATAATAATCAATCGACGTCGATTCCAACCTTATGGAAAAACATGCAGAAACTTGCATATCTTATCTGCTATTTCTGTATTCGTATGTATTTCGCCGCATTAATACTTGTTTAATTAGTAACTTATCTTCCCATCCCTTGTATTATTTAGTTCTTTTTATTACATTCACACTCCGTGTATTTTAGAAATATATTCTCGTGTTGTCTTCCGTTGTTCTGTGTCTGCGAATTGTTCATTTTCTCTCTGCGTTTACAGACGACCGGAATTGGAGAATTCCCCTCCCAACGTACTTTTCTTTATTTTTATATCGAACCTTGGGATCTCATATTCTTTTTTTATTTTCTCGTTGCGTCCCGGCTATCATAGTCCCAACGAAACCCCGGGCGTAACAAACTGCATTTGATGAAAATAATCAGGACAATGCTGGGAATTTTTTAGAGGCTATAAAGCTTCTTGGAGAGTACAATCCACACCTGCAGGAACATTTGCAGAAGGTGGTTTTGCAAGGCAAACAAAAAGATCCATCTAAGAAAAAACTTTCCCATATTTCTAGCCGGTAAGAGAGAAATGTACCATTTCATAAAAATAAGTTATAAAATGAAAGCAAAGAAATATGTTATTAAAATGTATTTGATTTGCTCTTTTTCTTTCATTTTTTTTTTTTTTTAAGGGTCAAACTTATCTATAAATCCCACTTAACCTTATCAGTGAATCAAATAATTTATTTCTTTAATTTTAAATCGATTTTTTAAAATTTTTAATTGAATTTTGAAGAAATTAAAATAATTAACAGCACCATCAACCTTTGTAGTCTTTCTTAGCTAGTCATTGTCTAGCGATTTGAAAATTGTATAATTTGGACCAATCAGATGATCCCCAGTAATTAAGAAATGTAGTTATGTTTTGATAAAAAGCGCTTAAAATGTTTGTCATTAAAAATTATGGAAGGTCACAAGCTATAAAACGTCACGTGGCTTGAGTGTAAGCGCAGATTTCATTATTGCTAAATTCTTTGTGCGAGACATTTGTTGAGCATTTTGAATTAGCGATTTTTACTTCTGACGAAAACCTGAACATTATCAAAAGTGATTTTCACCATCATCACATTTTTAAAAATAACATTTATTTCATTTAGAAAATTTACATATTTCATTGATATTTCATGTTTTTAAAGTCGTATAGTTTTCACTTTTCAGGGAGACGTGTATTTGAATTTTTCAAATACGAGGATTCATTTTCATAGTGAAATTAAAGTACCATTTGATTTCTTTTTAAGTTTTTTTATAGCTACTTTAATATATTTTTTGAGTTTGTGAAATTCTTAATATAGATTTTTTTAAAGTCATGTTCTGTTATGAAAAATAACATCCCACCAACTACTGAATGTTTTTTTTGGCGTATACAATTTTTTGGTTTTCAATAAGTTATTTTGTTTCGTTTTTTTTAACCTAAAGTACTTTTGCCAGATGAACAAAACTGAACAAATTTTAATAAACTATCGTGCCGTGGAATATGGACAACCAGTCCTCTGCGGACATATATTTCAAAAATTAGAATGTTTTGCTGAAGCGCATAGAAACGTGGGCAGCAAACGTAAATGAAAGTCATAATTTTCCTATAGTGACAAGGACAACAAATATTAAACTTACAAAAAATCTATGAAATGAGGCATACGGGCAGAAATTTCCCTAAAATTAAAAAAATGTGTATGGAATTGGCACATTCAAACGTTTCAAACAGTTGAGAGCGTTCCATACCCAATTGAGAGCATATCAACCCCCACGGAAGCAACAAAAGTAGGAACTGAAACGCTTATAAAAAAAAAAAAAAATAAAATAAAAAAATAAAGAGTTGAGAATGAGAGTACGTAGGCAAAAGAAAATAATAGGCATGTTAAAACGAAAAAATCCAAAAGTTGACAAAAACATTGAATAGGACCAAAAATAAGGTTAAAAAAAGACAAAAAGGGCTGCAGAATTGCCGAGCCGGAAAATACATTATGCCACTTTCTTGAGTGGAGTTGCATCAAAGAATGTGTCTGAACTTTTAACAAAATTTTCCAACATTATTCCTGATGACAGTTTCCTTATAAAATCGCAAACCAGTTGGCAGAATGGTGGCTGAGCTAGGATTCTATTCAGACTTAAAGACTAGTACGTCTGTTACTTCATCAGATAGCTGCAGCATAATTTTTGATGCATTACACAAGATGGGATTCATGTTAATTGTGTGATGATCACCACACCAACATCATCTCATCTTGTGTCAATTGAGCAACTGCCTGGTGGGACAGCAGAGGATTACAGGAAAGCATATCTCTGACAGTATAATGAAATTGGAAGAAGTACAATCGGCAGTATCAAGTTTGAGTGTTATAGAAGTGTTTAAGAAATTAATTTCCAAAATAAAGTGCTGTTTGACTGATTGGGCTCCAGTCAACCACTTGACTGTATACCTTCTGGAAAAAGAGTGGAATACTGTTTTGAAGGAATTAAACTGTAATGTGCATCCCCTGGAAGCAGTTTCTTCTAGAATAAAGAAGGAACTGCATGCATGTGAACAAAAGGCAGATTCAAGTGAATGTGTGGCATGGCAAATTATTGTTGCCTTAAATTCACTTAGATATAGTGAAAAATATCAAGTACCAAAAATGAAAAGATTTTTTATGGACAACAGACTCAACGTCTGACATACCAAGACTCCTGGGGAACCGTATGCACATAATTTTTGAATTAGGTGGTACTTACTTCAGGATTTATAAAGAACTACAAATATTTATTTCTAAACTGCAGGCAACCAATAAAATTATAATCAGAATTAAAAATCTAATTAACGATGAAGCAGCTGCAGCAGAACTAAAAGTTTTAGGATTAATAGGCAAGATGTTTTCTGGACCATGGATGACCACATTTTATACAAATTTGACAGAAGCACCAAGCCCAAAGGACACCATACAAATAGTGAAGGGCGTCATTTATGAGCTAAAACAATTTGTGGACTCAGAAACTATATTACAATCTGGCAGGGACTTCTTTGGAAAAAGGTTATCTAAAGATGTAAAATTCATGGTTGCACCACCTAATTCTTACTTATTTCAGGAAATGATGACTGCTTCTATAAAAAGGGACAATAGAAGTACTTGAAAGGCAGTACCAGAAATCAATTGATACAGTAGAGACAACTACAGAAACAATTTTATCTTCTGTACAAAATCACACTATGGAAATTGAGAGTGTAATTGGGGAATACTGCGGGAAAAAAAGAATATCACGAAATGCATATGTCTCCAGCCTAAGTAATATAATAAAAGCTAAAAGAAATGATGTTTGGGACTTCATAAATAAGCTGGATGACAATTATGAAAAGATTTATATATAAAAAAAAAAAAAAAAAAAAAAAAAAAAAAGGGAAAGTGATCAACAACAAAAGACCAAAATACATAAAAGGCTAAGAAGGATAAGTCGCAATAGCTCCTCAATTAAGGCAGAATTCAATGATATGGAGCTAAGCAATACACACATTGAAAAAATTACCAAAATACTGAATGGGGAATTTGTCAATGAAAGAATTAAGCATGTGTGGGAGGTCAATTCTTATGAGAAAATATTTTCAGGATGGATACATGGATTTTGTGATCCTTACTACCACATATACTATGAGGAAGACAACGACGATTATGGGCTGTCAAAATTAGATTTGGCTTCCGACTTTATAATGTATGAGGTAGAAGTAAATTAAAATTACATGCAATAAACTACATACTGAGCAGGAAAGTAACATCATGGAAATCAGCAAAACTCACTTCAAAATAAATATTGCAATGTCATTGAAACTGCCAAGATTAAGGAAACAACAAAATCATCTTCCAAACTGTCCCAAACATAGCAAGTGTCTTCAGAGAAATCCTAAATTGAATTTTATGTGAATTTCCTGTTTCACACAAACATGACAGCAATTAAAATTTTGATGCAAATTGCCACACATTATGGTATGGATATACACCATATGGATGTTAAAGCAGCTTATCTGAATGCTGCCATCGACTATGAAATATACATAGAACCAACAGAAGGTGATAATTATGTATGGAAACTTAAAAAGTCACTATATGGACTAAAACAGAGCAGAAGAACATGGAATAAATTAACCCATTATAATTTCATAGAACAATTTCAATCCTCCCAAGTTGACATGTCTGTACACAAGAAAATTTAATAAGGAAATATTAGTAATTCTGGTTATTTGGGTCGACGATATGTTAATTGCATCAAAGTGTCAGGCCACCGCATAAAAAAAAAAAAAAAAAAAAAAAAAAGTTCAAAACACCGCATGAACAGGATGTAAAATTAAAATAAGAGGACACATAACAGGATGCCACCGATAAAGAGAAAAAAACCAGGGGCGTTGGTCGAGCCTTACGCTAAGAGATCGAGAACAGAGTGGACAGTACCCGGACACGACTTCCTAGGGCTGGGAACAGACTTAGATAGACTGAAGTTTGCGGTACCAAGAAGCAAGCTAGACCAGGCAACTAAAACACACAATCTAAACTACAACGACAGCGACATTGACGCCGATGAACAATTCTACGAAGACACTCAGGGCGCAGCTTCTCGCACTCTCATCAGGCTCAAACACGCGGCGGGACTCGACCAATACTTTAGACCAGACAACGAAGCTAACGTATGCGATACTGTCGATAGTAGCGCTACTAATAGCACGGAAAGCATGGAAGTTAGCACGGGCCACAACGAGACACCAGAATCGGGTAACGATGGAGGAGGGTCAGCAGAGGCGATCGGTCCAGTCATGCCGAGTGAAAGCGGCAACATGGCCAGAAAGTTCGTATTTAAGCGAAAGTTCAAGAACCTTGTAAAGACAACAGACATGAACAACGTCAAAGGGACGTTCAAAAAATACAAGCAAAACGAGGAAGGCATATACAACGTAGGACACTACTGTTGGGCCTACGTAAAGTCAGGGGACTACATAGTACCATACCACCTGACGACTTGGGTACAGCAAATCAAATGGGAAGCAACGCTAAAACACGCTACAAGCTACAGGGTAAACAGAGTAGGATTTACCATCGACAACATCATATGCAGAGAATGGACGACCAAAAGCAACGAAGAAGTATTCGTGCCGAACCCGTACTTAGACATATACATAGACAAGGGACAGTACAAAGGTTACGGCAACCTCATATCACTATCCGACGTGCCCAACAACGGGTTTAAATATATACAGCCTATGACGGCAAATGACGCCGAGCTATGCAAACACGCCTACGCGTACGGAGCGCCTATACAGACGGTAAACTCGATACCTAACTCGGGAAACATCACAGCCATTACGAAAGAGACAAATATTAACACGATAGACCTACACAACTGGCGAGAGATGCCGAGCGTCAAAAAACTAAGATGGGGAGACTCGTTTTCGCACCTGTGGCAAAACCACTCGCTGCTGAGAAAACCGTACACTCAAGACAACTACAGTGAAACCTGTCAAACTTACGCACCCTCAAAGTTACGTTCTGTCAAACTTACTTGAATTTTGAGGGCCTTGTTGGATTTACTAAAAGTCAGACTTACCATTTATCAAACTTACGCAAAATTTTTTGGAAAAAAAAAAAAAAAAAAAAATCAAAAAAAATCAAATCATGCCATTCAAAAAAAAGCAACTTATGATAAAAAAAAAGACAACTATACTGACAATTGAACAAAAAAGCAGAGATAGTGGACTATAAAAACAAACATCCGGGGAAAAGGTGGCTAAAATCGCCCTGTTTCTCTCTAAAAAGTTCAAAGTTAACATTGAAGGAAGATCTGTCCAAAATTATATAAATTCTAATAGTAAAATCAAAAGTGAGAGTCATACATTGCCAAAAAAAAAATAAATCGAACAGGCCCGTAAAATATAAAATTATTGACGACGCTTTATCAAGTTATATTTCATGAATAAACTCAAAATGGGGTTTTATTGATGATTTTACAATAATCACACAATCAAAGAAGATTGCACAAGATAATGGAATAGAAGATTTTAAAGCCTCAAATGGTTGGCTCCAGAACTTTAAAAAAAGACACAAACTGTCTCTCAAACCTCTACATGGAGAAACATACTGTGAGGAACCAAAAAACCACGATGAATTTCTTAGCCAAATTGACTAAAAAAAATCCGCATCTATGGTGAGGAAAATTTCTTTAATATGGATGAAACCGGATTATTTTATAAATTGATTCCATCTAAATCAGTTTGCCAAACAGCACGAAGAGGATATAAAAAAATTTAAAGATAGAGTTTCCATAATGCTCTGTTCGAATATGACAGGATCCATCAAACATAAGCCAATGCTGATCAGTAAAACCAAGAAACCAAGATGTTTTAAAAATTTTACAGGGATAACTTAGTAAATTAGGTTTGTTCAAAAAGAGCATGGATAACGTCTACTATTTTTTCTGATTGGCTAGATCAATGGAATCAAGATCTTGTTCGTTTCAACAGAAAAGTTGTCCTTTTGCTTGACAATTGTCCAGCTCATAAATCTAAAAAATTATTCTAATATTGAGCTTGTTTTTCTCCCAAGAAATAGTACTGGTGACTTACAACCTATGGATATAGGAATTATTAAGTCCTTCAAAAGCCATTTCAATCGAATTAAATTTGATAAAATCCTGGAAATGATTGAAGGTGATTATAGTGTTTATGAGAGCTATAAAAAAATAAATCTTGCTGATGTGATCACTTTTACGGATATGGCATAAGAAAAAGTGAGTAAAAAAGTGATAAAGAATTGTTTTAAACACCTCAAGGGAGAAAAAAATACTGCAACCCCAACTGTGACGCCTGCAACCCTGATTTCTTCAAGTCTAATTGAAGAAAATGAAAAAATAAAAATGAGGGTCTGCAGAAAAAAAAAAAAAAAAAAAAAAAAAAAAAAAAAAAACAACTGAAACAAAAAATTAAATCGACAGCATTGCTGGCAAAAAAAGAAAACAAAAAGGTCCTCAAAAATAAACTCCAGAAAGATGCACTATGCCTGCTTACTAAGTGGTGTGGCTGGAAGAAGTGTTCCTGAACTTTTGAAACATTTCAACTCCATCATACAGGAACCTAAATTTGACATCAAGTCTATAACCACAGTTGGCCGAATGGTGGGTGAACTTGATTTTTTTTTTTCCGATGTAAAAACTATTAATTCAATTTTAATCATCTGAAAATTGTAGCCTCGTTTTCGATGCTACGACACAAGATGGGATACATGTAAACTGCATGATGGTCCCAACCCCATCATCATCTCATCTTGTGTCAATTGAAAGACTTCCTGGTGGAACAGCCGAGGACTACAAAAATCACAATAATGAATTTGTAAAGCTTGCCGAGATATATTCCCAGATGGCATCAATGAGTGTTGCTAGCTGCCATACTGCAATAATTAATAAAATTAAATGCTGCTTGACAGACCAAGCACCAGTCAACCATTTGACTGTTTTTTTTTTTTATTGGAGAAAGGTGGGGCACCCACTTAATTGAATTAAATTGTAACGTGCATCCGTTAGAACTTATTTCCAACAGAATCAGGAAGGAGTTCCAAGCCTGTGAGGAGATGTTAAAGCATTCTGGGGAGTGCATCAAATGGAAAATTATTATGGCATTGAATTCATTACGATTCAGTGACAAGTATAACCATGTGATGCAGATGGATGACTTCATGAAGAGAAATGGCCATAAGGTGACAAGATTCCTTGGAAATCGGTTGCACGTTATTTTTCAATTAGGTGGTGTCTATTTCTCCATTTTTGACAATCTGCAAAATTTTGTGCTCAATCTGTTACCTAAAAATAAGTTATTAAATTAAAAGGTCTCATAGTGGAGGAAGCAGCAAAGACTGAACTTCAGATACTTGGCATTCTAGGGAAGATGTTGTCTGGGGCCCTGGATAAATAAATTCTACACAAACTTAAAAGATAGCAAAAATCCAATTGACACTATGGAAATGGTAAAGAATGTAATTGAAGAGTTAAAAAAAAATGGAGGACTCAAAGGCAATACTGCTGGCAGAAAAAGACTTCTTTGGGAACGTTTTGCCAGCAACTGTAAAGAAAGTAATGGTTGCCCCCACAAACAGACAATTGTTTGAAGAGATGATGACTGCCTGTCTGAAAGGAACTGTTTCAGTTTTGGAACGGCAGTACAGGCAGTCATTTTTGACTGTACAAACTACCACAGAATCGGTGCTATCATCTGTAAGGCAACACACGATGGAGGTGGAGAGTGTAATAGGTGAGTATTGCGAAAAGAAAAAAGTATCACCAAATGGTTATGTCTACAGCATAAGCCACATTATCAAGGCCAAGAGGAATGATGTGTGGAACTATGTGAATGGTTTGGAGGAGACTACTTTTCAGCAATACCTGGATGTTGCCATGCAGTATAGCACCAATATGAGGAAGGAAAGGAAAACACAAAAACTTTGGAGGCAGAAATAAAGAAAAGGAATGAAACAAAAAAAAAAAAAAAACAAAGCCAACAACAAAACCAGAGAAGGCGACAACTACAGAGAAAGATAAAACAAATAGATAAAACTACTTCTGCTATAAAGGCAGAATTCCCGGACTTGCCACAAGATTTTGTAGATAATATCTACAAAATCTCTTTTGATTGTGGTGATAGTTGGTGGTAGTATAAGACATTTGGACAGTTGATTCTGTTGATACATTATTTGTAGGATGGGTCAATGGATTTTCTGACCCAGACTACACCATATTTTATGAACAGGAAAATGAATATCAACTGGACAAATGTGAATTGGCGACCGACTATATCATGCACGATCTACTGCTGAATACATGACATCCCAATTTTTACATCTGGCAGCAAGGACTCCAAGCAATACGTTGGAGTTTTTGAGGAGCGTGGAACCACCTCTTAATTGCTGTTGTTCCCAGGGCCACTGACCCGGAGTGGTAGCAGCTATGGGGAAAAAAAAAAAAAAAAAAAAAAAGGCCCTTTTTAGGGCCACAAAAAGTTCAAACGTCTAATAATGATTACATTGAAATTCTAAACCCCTGTTCTTATTTGGCTATGAAAAATAAAATAAAAAGTATGTGATTATGTAAATATTAGAAAAAATGTATAGCATTTCGACTTGTATTATGCCATCAGTTGTCATTTTTCCATAAATGAAATGAGTGGAAATCCAAATAAAACATACAATGTACACTGCTATATTTCATAAGAATAGTAATTAGGTACCTTTCATATGAAATTTGATCTCGCTCTTTATGTCTGACTTAATTTTTTTATAGTATTATGTTTTTCCATGAAGCATAGTAAACATAAAAAAAAAAAAAAAAAAAAAAAAAATAAAGCTTCTAAAGAGAACGACATTTTTTAAAAATAAATTAAACATTACTTTGTTTTTTCCCCTTAATAGTAACAGGAACATTTGGCTATAAAATTCTGCTTTAGTTAAGTATAGGCATGTCCACTTTTTTGCGGGAAAACGGCATAGCGTAATGAAAAATACCACAAACGAAAATAAAGTTTTATCGTCAAAATGCTTATGTTATTAAGATGAAAGACCGAAGTATTTTTTAATTATTTTTTGAAAATTTTTATTATTTTCTAACACGTTCGAAATTTTGGTTAAAATGTTCTTTTGTTTACATCATCGCGGTGCTGTTAAAATAACATTGTTTTTTTTTTTGCGCTTTTTCCGTTGAAAAAGCATCGATTTAGAAATTCTAGTAAAATTCAAGTAATTGTCAAATTTTAATGAAATTTTCAGGACTTATTCATAAATGAATAAAATTATTTTTGGAATATTTCTTTCTAGAAAATTTTGGTAAAAAATATTTTTTTTTTAAATATGTTACACCCCACTTATTTTCCTGAAATTGTTTTTTTTTTTCCTGACAATTTTTTTTTTTGTTAAAGTATGAGTCATTAGAGATGGTAAATCACCTACTCTTTTTTCAAATTTGCACTAATTAACTAAAAATCTGCTCCGAATTGAAAAATAATGAATCCAATAAATCTATGATATTACGTAATTAGAAAAGCTTTTAATTGCTTTTGTAAATAAGTAATATTATGGTCATTATTGCCTGAAGAAATAAATATTTTCTGATGAATAATTAAATTTTACAAGAATTTTTTCATTTGTTTGACATTTTAATTATAATAATTTATAATAGTTTAAAAATCGTGCAAAATTCTGTATTAGCCTATTTCCTTGTGATGATTAGTAATCAAGTAGAAACAAAATTTACGAGTTCAAAATTGAAAAGTTTAATAAACTTAGTTGCGCTAATTTTTTTTTCAAATAATTTTTTATGCTGTATATATTTCCCATTATTATAAAAAAGTCACGTGATCTAAGAGTTTTGTCCCTTTATTCTAATAAATTGACAAAAGGGAAAACACGTGTTCTTTTCATAACATTTCGTTTTTTAGTTGCCTTCCAACAATTTGTGTTTCCCGTTCAGCTCTAAAAGTGTTTAAACTTTTCCTTTACTATTTCACTAAATATCTTTATTTTAGAAATTTCCATTAGTGTGGGTCATACTAAAATAGAATAATTTTTAAAAACTTTAAGGAACAAAAATATTTGTTATTCGTAATTTTTTCACGTCAGTAATGACAGTTGTAAATACGTATAATTTAGAATGTTTAATTAATTTAAGTTATTTTTAAACTTTATTTCCTGCATATTTGAAATTAGGTTTTCCATTTTCTTTTAATTTGGAATAGTTTTTTCATTTCCACTGTGCTCACATTTTCTCTCTAAATGGAAAAACTACTTTTTTCTTATTTTATTGTCAGTTTATTTTACATTTGATAAAATAGGTTTAATTTAATTTAGAACATTTTTTTAATTAACGTAGGTTACTTTTAAACTTTATTTCCTGCATATTTGAAATTAGGTTTTTCATTTTCTTTTAATTTGGAATTCAATTTTTCTCTTAATAGAAAAGCATAATCTTTAATTTAGTCAATATTTTGTTAACAGTTACTGAATAAATATTTTATTCATAAAAAAAAAAAAAAAAAAATTCTAAATCAAGGCATTCATTTTCTTGCTTACTTATGTTATTTTTAATTTTTTTAATTATAGATGGAGAGGACAGAAAGGATTCTTGAACCATATAGCAGCATCCAACGTGGACAACCCATTCTCTGCGGCCACATTTTTGCTAAATTTTTTTCGAAAATATGGAACACTTGAGAAAATAGCAGAATGGGCCACGTCGGAGAATGCCATGAATGGTTTTCAACCAGTAACATGCAATTCGGTTAGAAGACTTTGGGGTTTCTATAAAAATAGAAACAAAGGGTCAAACTTTTCTAAATTCCCCCAAAAATGTAGAAAGGTTGTGACTCAGTCTGTCCCATCTTCGACTGCCTCTTCAACCACCACTCCAGTTGCAACTACATCCACTTCAGATGCAACTGTCTGATGCTGCTGCTACAACAACTTTGCATGCAGCAAATATGAATTTCTCTTCCTGTGGAACCATTTCTGCTGCAGCTGCAACCATTCCTGCTACATCTCAAGAACTGTCTGCTGCATCTAAAGAACTATCTTCAAATTCAAAAGTGGGTGCAACCCCAAGTTTACCTAAAACTTCTTCCCAGTCTTCATCTTCCAGTGACACAAAAAAAAGTAAATAAAATTGTTGAAAAACAAATAAGAGAAAAAAAAAAAAAAAAAAAAAAAAAAAAAAAAAAAAAAAAAAAAAAAAACAACCAGAACAATCGAAACACTTAAGCAGGAAAATTTACTATGACTGCATTTTATCTGGTGTTCCAGTGTCCTGTATTTCACCAACTGTTAACAGCATTTTAATGACATTGTCACTGGAAGATGATATTATGACAAAAAGTACAACAACTGTTTATAGAATGGTTGGGGAGCTTGGCTTCCTCTCAGATATGAAGACGTTCCATGCAGTGGGAAGTGCAGAAAACTGCACTTTAATTTTCGATTCGACGACACAAGATGGGCAGCACGTGAACTGTGTACTTTTGACTACTCCGACATCCTCTCATCTTGTGTCATTGGAACGTCTTCCTGAGGGGGTCTGCCAAGGATTATAAGCAGCACATTGTGGACAGCATCAACACATTAGCCAAAGTAGGCTCACTATCTACTGGCGATAGTGTTGAGGCCAGTTTCAACAAAATACTTTCCAAGATTAAAAGCTGCCTGACAGACAGAGCTCCTGTCAACCATTCAACTGTTTTGTTACTGGAGAAGGAGTGGCAGGTTAAACTTTTGGAACTCAACTGCAATTTGCACCCACTGGAATCAATAACCAGAAAAGCAAGGAAAGCCCTGAAAAATTGTGAAGCCTGTACATCATCTGGTGTGGGTGAGTGCCTAACATGGAGAATTATTGTAGGATTGAATTCTCAGATTTAGTGATAAATTAGGGACTATTTATGATGTGAAAAGATTCATTGAGCTACAAGGGCTTCCGTTGTCCCAAATCACTAGATTTCGAGGGAATCGCCTGCATATATTTTTCCATCTGGGTGCAACTTACTTCCCGATTTTCGTACAGTGCAAACAATTTGTCTCAGGGCTTCCATCAACAAATGAGACCATTTTGAAGTTGCAGAGACTTGTTTTTTGAAGAAGCCGCTATTGTTGAATTCCAAGTGCTGGGAATCATAGGCAAGCTGTTTTCAGGGCTTTGGATGAGTACCTTCTACACATCTATTGAAACACAAAATGACCCCATCAACACAATGAACATCAAAGGGGTCATTGACAAGGTGAAGGTACTCAGCAAGGACGCAACATCCATTTTCGCGTGTGTAGAGGACTTCTTTGGAAATCCAATACCAGACAGAGTAAGAAACTCCCTATTGATTTCTCCCACAAATGAACCTTTTTCGACAAATGATGACTGCCTGTTTGAAAGGGATTGTGGAGGTGTTAAACAGGCAGTATCAGAAACCCTACACGACCGTAGCGGCTTCATCTCCATCACTGTTGACATCTGTGAGGGAACACTATGCTAGCAGAAAGCATCATTGGTAAATTTTCCCAAAGAAAGAAGCTTGCGCCTAATGCTTATGTTTCCAGCATAAGCGATGTCATCAAGGCCAAGCAGAATCAAGAAAATTCATCGATGATCTGGATGCTGAGCAATTCAAAAAATACCTCCAGATGGCAATGGTTTACAGCAGGAAAAGGACAGCGCTGAAGAAAACAAGGCATCAACTCATTGAAGGCAAAATTGTTAAGAGCCAAGATAAGGCAGTCCAGGCTGAAAGGAGGAGGAGAGCTGTTGTCCAGAAATCCTTAAATAGGCTGCAAGATGCATCAATGATGACTTTGCTGGAGAAGTATCAACCTGGAGTAGCTGAAGTCCTGCATGAAATACTCACTGGGGAGAGTTGGTAGGACAATCAAACACATTTGGACAGTTGATGGTGTAAACCGTGAATATGTTGGCTACATCATTAGTTATGTAAATCCTTTTTATACGATTTCATATCTCAATGATGAAGCTGACTATTGTCAACTGAACAAATGTGAGATTGGCGCTGACTATCTCATGAACAAGGACTTGCATTTTGATCAGCCCTATCTCATGATGATGATTGAAGAGGCAGCGATGATGAGAAGAGGCAAAATACCCCCCAAAAAACGGCCCTTTTCAGGGCCACAAAATATTCCTGAAAGTCTTTTCCTTGTTGCACATAGTAGCAATTTCTTTTCAGTAGTGTTTATTGGGTTAATAAAAGTTAGTAATTATGCAATTAATAATAATAAAATTTAAAGTAATAATAAAATAACTGTCATAACAATAATTAGAAATAAAATGAAAAATATATAAAATATAAAATATAAAAAAAAAAAAAAAAAAATTATAAATCAGGTAGGTACCTCCACTATTAAAGCATGAATTTAAATTTGTAATTAAAAGCTTAATGAGTAAATTTATTATTTCCACATTTAATTTTGATTTAAATAAAAATTACCATTTCATAAATTATTAAATTACTTCTATCATGGTATTTTATTTCATTTATTTTTGCGTCTTCGAAAGGTAAAAATAAAAAAAAAAAAAAAAATTGTGGAAAATATGTTCATTTTTAACAATTACTAGGTAGCTAAAAAAAAAAAAAAAAAAAAAAAAAAAAAAAAAAAACACACACACACACGTTGACACAGATTTCCAAAATTCATGTCATTTATGGTCATCCGTAGTGGCTGTCATCGCTTAGTCATTCAATGATCCATCAATCGCTGGGCTTGATTAACAGGACCGATCGTCAATAATTGGTTGTATATTACTTTTTTATGCTATAAGTATGTAATATTTCTTTCAAATCAGATTAATTTGACTTTAAATTTTCCAATTTTAGTAAAATAACGTGTCGGAATTTTTAAAAATTTTTAAAATCGATAAATTTGAGTTTGTTTACAAATTTCTTAAAAGAAATGGCGGGATTTAAGAAACTTTAAAATTCCAAAATTAAATTTGACATGCCAATGTATACAGCTTCTATCTGAAATACACCAGGATTGTTTACTTAATGGAAATAATAAATTTAATGATTAAACTTTCAATTAAAGCTAAAATAAAATCTTCAAGCATGTTTTTTCATTTTTAAAATTTCATTTTAAAGTTAGGTATCGAAGATTTTGCCCAAAAAATTGGAGGTCACTATTTTTAACTAAAATTTCGAACATGCTAAGAATGAGTAAAAAAATTTTTAAAAATAATCAAAAAATACTTTGGTGTTTCTTTAAAATATATATATATATATATATATATATATATATATATAAGCCGATAAAAATTTATTACATCAAATTTAAGGCCGTTCTTTTCACGCTATACTTTTTTTTAGCGATTTCGTGGAACATAACTGAAACTCCCAACAATGAGGATGGCTGAAGAGAAAAGACAGCCCTTTCGAGGGATAAAATATTCCAAAGACTCACTCACACTGTTTCACATGGTAGCAATTTTTTTTTTTTTTTATATATACAGTAGTTTAGGGTATTGGATCATGATTATAAAATCAATGTGCTCAATTACATTGATAAGTTAAAAAAAAAAAAAAAATCTTTAAACATTTAATAAAATAACTAACATTCCATAACCATCATGATAACAATTAAATAAAATGAAGACAAAAAAAAAAAAAGTGAAGTTTATATCTCCATAATCAATCGCCTGATCATTATCATTGATAATATCTACTTGTGTTGAAGTACCTAATATTTCATTATGGCTTTTTCAAATCCATGAGATTTTCTAACTTCATAATTATGCAACAAAAATTCATAGCAAAGCAAAAATAAAAAATAATAATAATAGTAATTATAATTTCCCAAAAGTTGAATATTTTTCTCAGAAAATGGGGGGGGGGGTAGTGGATTGCTACATAATTCATAATATAAAAATTTTCTGGTTAAAATAAAAAAGCCACCAATTCTACAGATAAGAACATCATAAAGATTACAATGAACTGCAGATATATATATATATATATATATATATATATATATATATATAAAATCAGGGGCGGAGATGGGACTAGTGCTACTCGTGCCCGGCACGACCAATAACTCGGTCAATGTTATTCAAAATGGATTAAAATCATCCATTAATTTCAAGCAAACATACTTAGGCTGATCTCAATTAAATTACGTATCTATTCAAGTTTCGATAACTAAGTAGCCAAAAGTTCATAAATATATCTGGGAATAATACAACGATGCTGTTTTGAACGGATGGCCACCGTCAGATCTATTGAACATCCCATAATATCGGCTATAATGTTGAACACGCGCAATCCGTGCCAAGCACAAGAAAAGCTTATAATAACAAGTAATGTTAGAGAAATCTCGCTTTTGGCTGTAGCCAATGGTGGCAAAATCAAGTCGAAATACCGTGCTCAGAACAATTAGCACATTGTGACTGCTGATGATTGTCTTGGAAAGAGAGAGAGGGACCGAGAGAGAAAGAGAGATAGAGTAGTAGTAGTAGTAGTACAAATAGATGTTTGTAAACATAACCACGTTTATTTATATTGTAAATATCAGTGATGAAGTTATTGTTTCATTAATTAATTAATAAAGAACAGGTTTTGAATAAGAGTGAATTTGTTTTTTTTTTTTTATTGAGGAATGTTTTTTTCGTGAATTTTGAATCATAGAAATCTACGAAAAATACGGGTTTATAAGGCATGTTATATTAATACTTAGAAAACCCCTCAAACCAATGAACCTTCGTAGAATTCCGTAGTGGTACGTAAATACTTTTGTAATTTTTTTTCATAAAGGTCCTGTATGTCACTTTTTTTGCTGCATCCATCATTTCACAGCTATTGAAACCCAACTTTATTCATCAATATTACCTTTTATTCTATGTGAAAATTTAATTGCCGTTTTTGGAGAACATTACTTCAGTTGCGAAAATATTTCAGTCGCTTCACTACATTCAATTTTATTACAGACTTTATTTATTTAATTCTTTTGTATCTTAGAATTTTTGGATAAAATTAAGATTTTCAATGTTCTCAGTGTTTCCACGGATAACTTCAACTGGGTCAAGATTCATATGTTTCAAGATTCATCAGATGGAATTTACATTTTGGAAGTTCCCTGTATTTTTTGTATAACGTCACTTGGGCTAATTTTCCTGTGTTTCACGGGTAAGTAGATTATTCTCTAAAACATTAAACAAAAAGTTGTACTGCATTTGCTGTTAATGATCTGGATTTAAAATTAGATATAATGGAAATGGATATTGTGTTAGACCTGAAAATAAATCGTTTGGCCAGAGGAATGTAGGCGAGAAGCGAGAAATTATCAAAGTTGGGCGCCCAACTCCTTTATTGGTGAATAAGGTTAGAACTCGTTCGTTTCCAATCCAAATGGTTTAATGACATTGACTGGTTATGTGCGAGTAAATCTGAGGAAAAACTCTATTGTTGGCCTTGCTTGCTTTTCACGCCTAAATCAGGACAATCATGGACTGATACTGGCTATACTGATTATAGGCATATTTTGGCTGACTGCAAAATTCATTCGAAGTCAATGACTCATTTGAACAATTATAAGCGTTTAAAAACATTTGGCATGTATGACAGTCACTGCTATTAGTGAATCGGCCAAACTTGAAAGAAAAAGGCACAATAAATTGGTCGAAGAAAATAGACAATATCTGAAACATCTGATAAACGCAATATTATATCTTTGCAAACAAGAACTACCATTGCGAGGACACGATGAAGGGGAAGATCGTCTTAACAAAGGTAATTATCGAGAATTATTGCAGTGTTTCTCTAAAATTGACAGTGTCTTTGCATCAAAACTTTCCGCCAAAGAAGGCTCTAGGCAATTTTCAGGTATTTCCACAACAATACAGAATGAAATTATATCTGCAATTGATAACGTGATTGCTGATGTTATTTACGCTGAAATTCAAAGTGCCCCATTTATTTCAGTGCAGGCTGATGAAACAACTGACTGTGCAATGCATGCACAGCTTTCGATCATTGTTAGGTATGTGAATGGATGCAAAATTATTGAACGATTCCTTGGATTTCATGACGTGAGCGATGACAAAAGTGCCACAAGATTAGCTGACGTAATTGAGAATTCTTTAAATTCCTTCGATGATGCAAAATCAAAATTGGTTTGCCAAACTTATGATGGAGCAGCCGTGATGGCAGGTGAACGGAACGGAGTGCAAATTAAATTGAGAGAGAGAGAGGGGATTTAAATACGCCGATTTCATCCATTGTTATGCCCATAAACTTAATTTAGTTTTGAGTAAAAGTACGGAAAAAGTTGATGGCGTTAAAATATTTTTTTCACATTTACACAGCTTCAGTAAATTCTCATCATCTAGTACGAAAAGGAAGAGTGTGTTCCGAAAATTTGAAATCTGCATCCCATCTTTGTGTGCTACCAGATGGTTTTATAAATCTGGAACTGTATCCGCTATAAAACACGATCGTCAAAAAATAATGAACGCACTCGAAGATATTCTTGATCATGGCGAAATATGGGATGAAACAACACTAAGTGAAACCGACAATCTATTGTCAAAATTGAATGATTTCACTTTCATGCTTTTTATTAACTGTTTTTATGTCATTCTTTCTCAAGCAGAAAAACTATTTGACATTTTACAGTGCAGAAAACTCGACGTGAAATATGCTCAAGATAAAATACATGATTTCATTCAATCAATATCAAACAATTGTGACAATGAACATTATGAAAATATTATCCAACAAACGATGACAGACATGGAGATATCTGATTTAATCACACGCTCCACCCACAAAAAGAACTAGGGGAAATCGAATCAACTACAAAAGTGTACATTTTGAAATAATTCAAAACATCATTTCGTCACTAAAGGAACGATTCGCCAACATAGGAGACTTTTCATATTTTGAATTGCTCGATGTGAAGAAGTTTGAAGTTTTTTCCTGTACATTCCCTAAGCAACATATAGATGCATTGCAGAAAAAATACCCTGGTATTTTTGACCTAAAATCCTTGACAAGTGAGCTCAGGTATTTGTATTCTGACAATGATTTCAAAAAATGTACCTCAAGTAAAGCTATTTTGGAGATGCTCCATGAACTCGGTTTTTTGTCTGCAATGTCTGAAACTGTGAGACTGATACAACTTTTCCTTACCATTCCCGCTACTTCAGTTTCAAATGAAAGAAGTTTCTCAACCTTGGACAGAATACGATCATTTTTGAGATGCACTATGGCTGAGGATCGACTTTCGTCTTTAGCCCGAATTTCAATTGAGAAGAAAATGCTTAAAGACTTAGAGCAAAGAAATGAATTGCACAATAAGGTAATAGAAAAATTTGCGACCAAACCAAGACGCCTGGAGTTTATTCTCAAATGAGATGACCTTCCCAAAAACGCGCTTGGCCTGCAGACACGCCCATTCAAAGGCATTTATAGACGAACACTAGCTGTGAAATAATGCAGCAAAAAAAGTTACATACAGAATCTTTATGAAAAAAATTACAAAAGTATTTACGTACTACTACGGAATTCTACGAAGGTTCCGAGGTTTCAGGGTTTTTCTTAATATTAATATAAAATGACATACAAACCGTATTTTTCGTAGATTTCTATGATTCAAAATTCACGAATAAACCATTCCTTAATAAAAAAAAAACGATTGTGAAGTGCTAATAAAAAAATCAATCATTTAATTATTTTATAATTCCATGAGACAAATGACCTGGAGAGTTGTGGACTTAATTGCTAACCTGGTTAGTTGTCATTGTCATCAATTTCTTTTTTTCTAATAAAGATATTTTTTTCTCGTCATAGTAATGAACATCTCTTTTCTTCTATACTTTTGAAAAAAAAAAAAAAAAAAACTTATCTACTGTATTAACAAGACTACAAATTATATAGTATCTTGATTGTTTACAAAAAAACCACCATGCAAGGTACGTTAATCAATCTGTGCTATACAATGGAGAATCACGCAATAGCAACTATGATGACTTACTTTGGGTCCACGGACCACAGGTTGGGAACTGAAGTTGACAGAGGGGGGCACGAGTAGCAAAAATAGGCTAGAGTCGCCACTGATATATATATATATATATATATATATATATATATATGAAAATTAATATAATATCTCTATGTAATATTTATTTAAGAGGTGCCTATAATAATCATAGATAATTTTATGTTATCTGATAAAATAAAGATTTAGTAGTAATTCCCCACAATTTTTTTTCTTTTTTTCTCCAGAAAGCATCTTTAAATATAAGCCAAAGCATCTAAAATTCAGTAACATTATCCAGAGATAACTGGGAGAGGAGGAGAAGAAGAAAAAAAAAAAAAAATATTTATCCAATTCTCATGGACAACATTTTTGATGGGACACTTACCAACCTTTCAACGATGACTTGAGTGTCTGGAATCCCATCATAGAAACTCAAACAAAAACAGAATGCCTACCTCAAAATTGTCCCTGGGATGAAGGGGGGGGACATGCTTTTGTTAGTCATTGTCATTTTGGGAGTTCCATAAAATGGTCTCTTTGTGCACCCAAATAATTTATTAATACAAAGTTGGTTAGAGTGACCTCATGCTGATCTGTGTTCACAGATGCAAATTGAGCTGAAAGTGACAAGTTGCTCCAATCCAAAGTCCACTGGATTACCTGACTGCATCACAATGAAGCAATGTCAGAACTGCTTACTCTTCATCTTATGGCTGCCTACCTACAATCTCGTAAGCCATAGAGCACTTGGGTACAGCCACAACCATAGTTGAATAGTTCCAGGAAAATTGGGAGGAGTAAATAGAGTAACTCAATCAGTTGGTGACGTGTTGGTAACAGAAGTACAGAGATGATTTTGTAGGTGTATGAGAGGCCGACAAAGCCAACAGGACACAAAATTCTGGAGTGGACACATTCAAGAGAGAATGTGTGTGTGTGGTGTATATATTTCATGAAAAATATAGAAAAAAAATAAAGAAAAGAAAATTGTGGCTGTTCACAAATCCACCCATATGAAAAAATGGCATTGCTGCTCCAAAGGATATTGCGAAACAACCGACTCCTGTGCATGTACCAGCCAAGCGCCATCTGATAATCAATTTTCTGTTGATTATTCTTTGCAATAAATCAGCCTCCAGTTCGTTTAGTGTGGTGCGATTGATTAATTCCACAAGTGTCTTGGTGTGTTGACCTGCAGGGAAGGTGGCTCCAGTAGAACATTTTCTGTGCCTTTTGAGCATTTCCTTCCCATCTGGGTGTTGAAGGATGTCCATTTCTGTAGGTATCAGGTTGGAAGGGCAATTCCTGATGGCCTTGCCATGTACGGAAGCACAAGGTTCATGAACTGCACATACCCATACCTGAAGTAAAAAAAGACATCAGATAAATTCCATTTTAGAGCTCACAATGTTTTGTTTCGGGGGGCTGGGGGGATTAATTTTCAATATGCATAGGTAATTCTCTCCCGTGGGGGAAAAAAAAAAAAAAAAAAAAAAAAAAAAAGAACAGCAAATGGGACAATATTAATATCTTTTGAGGCGAGGTATTATGTACACTATTTACATTATTCTAACTACTGTCCAAATCATCGTTGCCATTAATAACGTTTTGGCCATTGCACACTCAGATCTTCAGATGGCTGGAATACCCAACTGAACACTTTAGAGTGCAAGTTCAATACCTTAGTAAGGCAGTGGAGAACTTGAGGGGAATTAGGAGATAACTGACATCCATAAGACATGTCACATGGAACTAGAACAGTCTACCCCAAGTGAGCGAAATGAAGGGTTCAGTCAGACATTCTAACCACCTGAAGAAGGTTGGCATGTACAACAGCTGAAACGTAATAAATATGAGGACAATAACCAAATTATGTAAATTCAGTACCAATATCTTTATAGATTCCCATATATTCTAAATTTCCAATTCCTACAAAGATTAAAATTCATTATTTTCAGGCCCTACAATTGGTTTGGAAAGTTAATGAACAAAGTAGATTTATTAATAAATGTAAAAAGTGAAATTAAAGTCTATCATTATCACTTTTCTCTTCAGATATGTAAGAGGAGTCATTCTCCACGGCTATTGCTTGAGTGAACTATTCTGCAATAGCCTTATCATTAAGCAGGCCACAGTAATTGTTTTTAAGGAAACTATACTTGAACTTGGGACCAAGATATGTTGCTAGAATAAAGTTTTATTTTTTCTCTTCCATGTAGCTGCTAAATCTAGCATTAAAAGAATCTTTCCATGCTTTCCTAATGTTGTCCCTTTTAACTAATTCTTCATTATGTCACTTATTCCACATAAAAATCTATTTGTTGCATAATAAAAATTTAAAGAAAACGAAGGTTGAGCCAACTTTTTTTCTTGAAGAAAAAAAAGTTTTTTTTTTATAATACAATTTTAGGTACCACAATCAGTACAAATGCTAAAGATTTAAAATTTTTTAAAATCTCAAAAGTAAAATGTGTATGTGAAACTATTTCAAAAATATCAGCCGAATTGAAGTTAAGCTAATTTGAAAAACATTACTTGAAGTTTGAAATGACAGAAATGGATTTTTAAAACAAGTGCTAATCAACACCTAAATCACTTAATGAGGTGTTGACAGGTTCATAGCTCATTTACAGTGACTTCTGTTAAAACGTAATTTAAGAAAATAATGCATAAGCATTTTTTTTTTTTTAAATTTAAAAGTAGAGTAATTTTAAAAAATGTCGGAAAATGTTCTGTAATTTGAAGAATGCTTAATTCAAATTTATTATAGCCATCATTCTTATTTTCTAATTATGTTGTACAGTTGATCATTCTTTCAAACAGAGGCATATTAATGTATACATTTTAAATTTTTTTGTTTCTTTCTTTTCACTCTCCTACCAACTCCTTGTGCCAGACACAAAATTTAGTTGGCAGAATAAATGATCACTGCCGTTAGTAGGTGCGAGTTAAAAATACAAGACAAATCACTGCGTAAAATTTTAAAACAGGAAAAAAACATTTATCGCACAATTACTTTAATCACAAAGGTACAAACAAGCACAAGAAAGGTTGCACAAAAATTTCCTTCTGTGCGCCTAACATGGCAGGATAACAATATTTTCCTGGGGTTTCTAAAAAGGAAATACCCATAGAAACAAGCTATGAAATTAATAATTGTTTTTACTAACTCCGGTCTTGGAAAATTCAGACCCTTCAAAATTACAAAAAAAAAAAAAAAAAAAAACACCAAAAGAAGGGATAAAGTTTTCAGACCCTTTACAACAATACAAAAAAAAGGGGGACAAAGTTTTAGAGCTCTTACAAAAGTGCATAAAAAAGGGATAGAGTTTAGAGAGACCAACACATAGCAGAACGCAAGGCACCCACCTCCTTCCTTAGAAGAATTTTTGTAGACTGCAGGCCAGATTGGTTTGGAAAAGGTTGATTTATGGCCCACTTGCCGGTCAATGTAGAGTGATGGTGTTAAGTGA
>CAHIKZ030003636.1:0-74567 GCA_903632075.3 Acanthosepion pharaonis
AAAAAATCCTCTGAATTTAATAAATCTTATTTCGTCTCTTATTATAGCTATCAAGCTATCTATTCAACACTTAAAGTGTCACACCACTCTCAGTATCGCTATGGAGTTATCAACCCTTAAACTGTACCATTTCTCTCGATATATCTATCAAGCCATTTCTTCAATCCTTGAGGAGTCACACCTTTATAGCAGGAAATGATGGAAATTTTCCTCACTAATGAAGAAAAGTCTTGTGGCAATAAAGATGTGCTTTTACAAAATAATGGTGAGTATGCAATGAAAGGAACATATGAGCAACGTTGATATTTTAAGAAAAATCTAAATATTTTGAATGCAATTCATGGCTTCAACTGAATATAGTTTGTACATAATTTTATACTTTTCAAATAAAAGTATGTTTTTAGATATATAGTTTGTAGATCATAAAATGTATTGTTGGTAATTGTATTATAAAAGTGTATTTTTATATGCGTTTTTACTTTTGCATTTATTGTCATTTTGCTATAAAAAATGTATTGTTGGTCATTTTATTATAAATACATACTGATTTTTGTTTGAAAGTTCAATTTTTGCCCATAGTTGGGCCCCTAACATGTGCTACCACCCCGGGTCAGGGTGAACCTGGAAACAACAGCAATTAAGAGATGGTTCCATATTCTTCAAAACGACCGATCTCCCGTCAAAGTAGGAAGTTTTGAAGAGCCATCATCGCCCAGGTCCTGAAAGAAAACAGTACACGAAAGAAGTTATGCAAAATACTATATATCGGTGGCTGTCAAGCTGGAGGCTACCGGATCTTTTATATGGGCGATATGCCCATTACTGTGTCACGAGGTTGAGTATTCTGTTTGTCTTACTTAGAGAGCTGGTTTTGGCTTATTTTCAAAACAATGACAATTGTTTTAAGAAAGATAGAAAAAAAGTAAAGTCAAAGGGACAGACAGATGGTTTCTAAGCTATCTTTCACGAAAGGTTTGCATATCAAGCAGCTTTTAATCGTGATATTTTGTTAAGTCATTGTCTCTATAGTGACATATGAAAGGGAAATCTTTACTGAAAATAGGCAAATATATTTATTCATCGCATGTTGTCATACAATACAGGATTAGGAAACATTACCGTCGTTGTCAAAATGAGAAAGTTGCGTAAAACAAGATGCAACACTTGATACTTGCTGATATAAAATTATTGGTACAATATTCGTAATAAGTGAATAAGAGATTAAATTCCAGTAAAAATAGACTTTGATGACGCGTTTGGACTAAAGAAAAACTTTTTATCAAAATGATATTACTTTTTCATCAGTATTTTGGAACCTAAATATTTGATTCAATGATTTCATTAGAAAATATTATTTTCAAATCAAGATTTTTCCTTGCTGTTGTACTTTTATTAGCTTGGCTAAACGAATGCTTAACATGAGTTCTATAAAATTCTCGATATTTTAATTGTTAATATATGTTTTCTTCTATATCATTTGCATTTCTTAGATTGTCCTTTTGTTAACAAAAATGCTGTTTCTGATCTTAGGTCTCGGGTTGAGACCAGGAAGGAAATTACTATACAACAGAAATCAAAAGAAATAATAATAATAATATAATTTGTATATATGTGTATGTATATGGAGTGTACTTTTATAAAATATATATATATGTGTGTGTATGTGTGTGTGTGTGTGTGAGTGTGTGGATTGTTACGAACTCTCGACTAATTTTATTCTAAAATCAACAATAAAGTTTTTATTTAAAAAAGTACTCTAAATGAGAGCCACTATTTTCAGAAAGTGTGAAAATGAAAAAAGAAATAAAAGTGAAATTGACAATTAACAGTTCTTGATCAAACTTGCATGTATTTGTGCAAAGATTATGTATTCTATGAAAAGTACACTTTCTCCTTGGTCGCGTGATATTTGGACCCGATATTTTCCAGACATTAAAAAGTAAACTTGAACTCTCTAAGATACGGTAGAAAAAGGAAAAGTGACCTCTTTTCGCCATGTAAAATCCATATTTGGAAGTTTTGAGTCACGTGCCAACATCGAGGCGCGAAAATAAAAAACGCCACCAGGTCAGTCCCTCTTCAGAATTCAAACGGAATGGACGTCCATCTAAACTTTCTATGATGTTCATTAAAATTGGATGTGCGGAATTGATAGAAATCTATTAAGATTTCTGAGCTGAAAAGTCTCACTAAAGTTTTGATTGAAGGAAAATCAAACTCCGATATGCTAAAAGAAGCGGATACAACGAAACAAAGAAAAATAAATTATCCTGAGAGTCAAGGAAAAGAAAGATTCAATTTATTCTTCACTCAACCCATGGACAAGACAAATAAAAAAAAAAGAAAGAAAAGAATCATTTCTACACGCAAAAAAAAAAGAAAAGATAAAAGATAAAAAGAAATATATAAGAAAAGAGAATCATATAAGAGACACTTAAAGAAAAGGAAAAAAAAAAGACTTCTTCAAATAACAGATAATTCCTTTGTTTCTATTACTTGTTTTATCGTTGTTCATTTTGCCTTTTGTCATTTGGAATTTCATTCAAGTTCGTCACAGGGTCGTTTTCAATATAATATTTACCTTTCCGAAAAGATAAGTCCCCCTACCCATTGTTTTGTCCCGTAATATTTATTTTTATCTCATTGCTTTTACCCCGTCTTTCATCTTTTATATACCCCAACATATTTAACCCCCGATTTATATATTTTAGTAATAAAATAATTATTTCTTATCGCTATACCATTGCCTTCTGTTGTTTGTCACCTGCTGTGTTTTGTTCATTAATTGATTCCTTTAGCTCGACCGTGTTTGATCAATCAGAAAAGGACCATTTGGAAAAGAATTCGTGATTTTATATTATGTGTTATTGTGCCTCCCCTACTACCATAACTCAAAAAGAGGGAGGGTCGTAATAGGATATATACATATATACCTAACTATGAAACTAAAGAGCCAGGCAAACCTATCGAGGTTTCATGTACGCGGATGGTCAGGGAACGCTGTATATTTTTGGTATTTCAAATACAAAGGGCAAAAATGGGGAGGGGTTGAGGCTGGTCGTCACTGACTATCTTATATCTAGCTAATCTGATTCACGACCCATTCACACATTACAGTTTCCCCATTTACCATAACAACTCGTCCGTCGACAATCAGTCCTCCATCCACCATAATACCGCATCCTCTCAAGGGGAACCTACTAAACGCACCCCCATGCAATAAAAAATTAATGATTTTGACCAATGATTTTGTCCCCTGGGCAGAATACAGCGGTCTCTCTGTTTTATGGGTTGGACGGTCCCTACTAACATCAATTATGTTTAGTTTGTATTTGTGTTTATTTTAAGTTTATTATTGGGTTCATTTCCTCCCTCTCATTTTATCATTATTAGAATTGTATATATATATCATCATTAAAATTTTTTTTATGGCATGGGGCGCGATTTTGGTAGGTCTCCCTTGAGAGCACGTGGTATTATGGTGGTTGAAGCCTTGTTTGGTGATGGACGAGTTCTTTTTTGGTGAATGAGAAAAAATGTAATGTACGAATGAGTCGCGAATCAGATTAGCTAGGTATAAGATAGTGTTGACCAGCCTCTACCCCTCCCTTTATTGGCCTCGTGCCACAATTTGTACTTTTTGTACGAATAAATATCAATAGACCAGAGGACGAAAAGCGTCAACTAAGACAAATTTCCTGAGGATCCGCTGGGTAGGTTTGTCTGGTTCACTAGTTTTATCTAGGTCTGCTCTACGGTTATATTGAGCTCTTTTTAGTTAGTTGTTTACTCGGATTTTTTTCTTTGGGCTTTGAACCTGTATCTGTGCGATTTTTTCGACAGACTTTCATGTTCCTGGCTCTTTCTTTTTTTTTAAACCTTTTTTTCCTTCGAGATTGATTTATTGGCAAATCAAAGATTCGAAGGTTTTTCAAGACGAGTATAGTTATCTATATTTATATATACATACATACATACATACATATATATATATATATTTAATGAAAAACAGACCACTTTAAGGTACCATTACAATAATTTATTTCACCAAAATCCTTTTTAAAGGACTCCGGATCATCAGGTAACAATTCCAACAACGAAATGAAAAGAAAGAATGGTACCTTAAAGTGGTCTGTTTTTCATTAAATATTAGCTCTGTATTCACATTGAGCTCTCAGGATTTCATCCTCCTTGGAATTACCCATTCGGTTTGCCAAGTTCTTCGTAAATGTAAATAAGATTTTTAAACAATTATAAAACATTATTACGTTCATTCGTTGATTGATCGAATTTCCATTATACCGATTTACAAAGCGTAATTTAAATGTGACAAAACTAAAAGTATAAAAGCGCCTGGTGAGGATCGAACTCACTACTCGGTTATAATTGATTTATCTCTTCTCTATTGCCATATCCTTTTTTTTTTCTATATTACATAGTATATATAAATGCCAGTGCTATACATACATTTTTGAATTCAGTGTTTTCCTTCTTCTAGATTGGTTGTCACCCAAGGCTATAGAACCCAGTCTGTTCTGCTATTTAACCATACTGTGGGGAGAGATGGATTCATATTTTTCCCAAGGCTATTAGTACGTAAGTGAATGTAATGAACTTTAATGGAATTCCAACTGGGATCTCCGTTTCCTTAATTCGAGCATAATATTCATAATGTATTTTCTATCGTTATAATGAAAAGGGTTTATTTGACTGAGAAGATTTTTTGTGTCATTATTAGTTTTTATATCATTTAAGAAATGTAAACTTCTTTCAAATAAATTTGTAAATTTCTTTCAAATTCCATACTAGATTAAATGTCGTATGTTTTATGGTTTTTACGTTTACGTTTATAATCATCAGGATAAAAGATTTGACGTACAATCTTCTCCTTCTCTCATTTTTCCCCGCCACCCACCAAATCTCTTGTATGTCAGTAAATGCTGGAAAATCTCCTCAAAGATGAAGAATAAAATTGAAGTAACAGAAATGTAGTTCTACAGAAGGATACTGAGAATACCATGAACTGAACATGTAAGCAACGGCGAATTTTTAGTGAAAATGGAAAACAAAAGGACACGTAGGCTTAACATCAGGAAGAAGCAGTTTAAATTTTTAGGGCGCATAATGAGGAAAGAGGGCTTGGAAAATTTGATACTCACAACACATATTGAGAGCAAGTGGGGCGCATAACATACTTAATGAGTTTGAGAAAATGGATGACGGAACAAGCTTTAGAATAAATAACAAAAATACAAAATTTATTAAGAGCTACAAAAGACAAAAAAATATGGAGAGCCATGATCGCCTACGTCCTTTTTGACCTGGCACATAAAAAAGAGGACATGTTAAAAAAGTCGGACATATTTGAAAAAACCTTTTAAAGGTGACTAATTATTATGATGTATATTTAAAGTTCTTCAAACTGTCGAGTACATTATATGATTTATCAAATACTGTATCTAAAAATGTGTAATCGTTTAGCAAGAATAAATATATATTTGTTTAATCATTTCACCCCAAGAAAAGCAATAATGCCACTAAAACGCGAGGGGTTACTGGGAGTGGAAGAGAAAGAGAAAACTTTAGTAAGGAGAAAGGACAATAAAATAACAGAATTCAGGAAGACAGAAGATTGCGATTGGCGTTTCATTTAATTTTTTGAAAATTGTGGTTGGCAGGAAAGCAAGAAATCAGAAGTGAGTTCCACAGGTGAGAAAAGAAATTATTAGAATAGAATATAGGTTTGCATCTAGCTATTTCAACAGTAAAACTGTGAGATCTATTTGCCAATATAATAGTACGCTTAGATCCATGCAGTCAAGACACCAACGAGTAAAGATTTGTAGAAATAACAACAGGAAATCACGTCACTTCGGTGACTATATGACTGAAGTCGAGATGCCAGGTCAGGATCTATTACAATGCAGACTCTTCTTTAAATTTTGTCGAAGATCTCAAGAAGAATATAGCAGCAATAATTATATTCTGTCTCCTTAAATCTTGTTATTTTATTGTCATTTCTCCTTAATAGTATATTTTTCTCATTATTTTTTTCATAGTCTTTTGTGTCTTAGAGGCTTTATTTCCTTGTTTGGGGTGAAATGATTTAAAAAATCCTATTATTCATCGGGAAATTTTACAGATCAGTTTCTGTATTCTCCTTCGTTGTTCACGACATATTACAAACGTTCCATTTGCTTGCCAGTGCCTTAAAGGTAGAAATCTCCGGGTCTTGGTCTGAAGAAATCATCTAGCTACCATTTTAACTGCACATCGTTGTTGAACGAAACGCCTGGTAGATTGTTGAAAACCAACCGAAAACGGTGATAATCTGAAGGCGCTAAATCGAGAAAATGCGGTGTGGGCGGAAGAACTTCCCAACGAAGCTCGTGAATAGCATATTTACTATATATTTATTTTATTTTTTCCTTAATAGGAGTAGATAGATTCGCTTATGAAGCCTTATGAAGTTAGTTCAAATAAGAGGCGAAACTCTTGTAGAATTGGGAGTTAAAGCCTAGAAAATGGCCAGGGATGATCAGAGACAATCCAGTCATACAAATCAACTTGGCAAATCTATTTTAAAGGCGCTCTAAAATGATATAAAACAACGACAAAAAAATTTGTTCAAGGAAGCACCGGTCAAGTTTTCGGTACCTATTGCAATAACCAAGGACAGCCAAAGAATTTGGGAGAAAGAAAAGGAAAAATGTCACAAGTGCAAGGTCGGGAGATAGGCAGGCAGGAGTTTGGGGAAGAACACCCCACACACACACACACGTGGGATAAAAAGGTAAAGCAGGAAGAGGCCGAACCTGAGAAGCGGGAAAAGGTCCCCACTAGAAGGGCGTGGACGCTGGGGCAGGTTTTTATTTTAAGTCCACACCAGGCCGGTCAGGGCTGATATATTCGACCTGTCATTATGAGGGCGATAGGGAAGTAGACTGTCCAACAAAATGGGACTGCTCCCAGATTTTTACGAACCCAGATGCACCAGGTGCGGTTGTCCTGAACACGAGACGAAGTGGTGTGGGATCAAAAGGAAGACCCTACAGCCCCCAGTTTAAAAAACTAAAAAATTAAAAAAAACTGCCTCTGGAAAACAGAACCAGGAAAACAGCAGTGGACTACCCCAGAAGTAAAAGGGAGGGTGGCAGGGTTGGCTAAAATTGCCATTTTTACTACCCTGGAAGAAGGTAATTGTATTATCTAATTATTTATATTATATATATATATATATATATATATATATATATATATATATATATATATATATATATATATATATAAATTAAATGAAAAACAGACCACTTTAAGGCTCCATTGTAATAATTTATTTCACCAGAGAATTTTATTTTTCTCTGGATCTTCAAACTTCACTTTCAAAGGTGAAACAAAAAATGAATTTAAAATTTACACTTTTACGCATTAAGCTTATATAAGTTGAATTAGAGGATGATGAGGAATGGTGTGAGAGACATGGTCGAGTTTAGAGAGGGAAGGGAGAGTTTAAAATTTATCTTTATATTTCTTTTTATTACAATACGTAATATTGAAGAAGGAGGGGGGTAAGGATCAGACATTGACCTATTTAATCGGTCAACTTAGCGGAAATGATATGGAAAAAGAAAAAGGAAAAAAAGAAAAAAAGGGATAAGTTAAGAGATAAGAGATCTACGCAGCGTTTTTAGAGGAATGCGAGGGGTGGTATAACTTTAGCAATTTAGATAAAAACAGATTTTAACGTTTGATAGTAATTTAAATGTTTAAAAAACTCTACAAAGAAATTAAATTTAATGCTTGTTAGCTATTTAGATATTCATCTTCTCCACAAATAAATTAAAGATTTAATATAAGGCGAATATCATATTAATAAAAATATTTTAATAGTAATATATTAATACCGTGAATGACTGTTAAGGCAAAATCTTTATCAGTTTGAGTCTAATATATGAATTTAATTTGTAGCTATTTTTAGATGGGTAATATTTCTTAATGGATCATCCTGTATGTTCCCTTGAGCCGGTATGATGAAAGTAGCATGTTTCTATGGTCTGCAGATGTCTTCTGTTGCGTCTTAGCAGCTTTTCGTCACCGTGCATTTTGACGATGCAGCTGCGCGGTTCAGTGCATTTATCTATCACCGTTGCTGGTTGCCATGTGTCATGAAAATTTCCTTTCAATCGGATAATTCCTTGATTTTTGGCAAATATTTTGAAACAGTTTGTATTAATTTTTGATTTCATGTCGCAATAAAAACATTCATTTTGGTGATATATAATACTAGGCTAATAGGAACCTCCACGAAAACGTTTTTTAAAACTTAACAGTATATTCTTTTTTTAATGTAGCATACTATGACGTAAACATGCTCCAAACATAATGAAAACATAGTTTTATCGTCAAAATCTTTGTTATTATTAAGAAAAAAGAATCAAAGTACTTTTTGAATATTAAATTATTTACTCCTTTTTAAAATATTCAAAATTTTGATTAAAAACTTGTTTTTCTTGCGTCAGCGGTTGTACTAACTTTTAACATAGCAAATTTTCGCCTCTTTTTTGCGGTGACAGAAACATTAATTTGGACATAATTTGTTGAATTTTAATTAAATTTTCAGGATTTATTCATAAATGGATGATTTTTTTTTTACTTTTTTATTAGAAAATCTTGATAAAAATACTTTTTTATATGTTTCAGCTCTTAATTTTACGAAAACTTGAGAAATTCAACGTGATCATTTTTTGTGACTATATTAGTTAAAAGCTGAATAATTTGAAGAATTTAAATCAACGATTTTTTATTTATTTATTTTATTTATTTATTTATTTTATTTTATTTTTTTTTTGCAAATTCGGACCCTGTCTTAACAAAAATCTGTTCTGAATCGAAAAATAAAAAATAAGCCATTATTTAATTACAGAAGCTTTTAATTGCTTTTATGAATAATAATAAAGAAAATATTTTCTGAAGAAAGAATTTTTTTTTCGACGGAAAATGAATTTTTACAAGATTTGTTTTCATTTTTTACAATTTTAAATTGAATATTTTATAAAAGATTTAAATCTTTTAAAATCCAATTTCAGTGTGATAATTCTTAGAAAATATTGTTATTAAGTAAAACTATATTTACTAATCATATATTGTAAAGCTTATTACAGTCTGACGACCACCGAATATTTTTTTAAAAGAATTTCGATTTGTTTTTGTATGTGTAATTACGTACATAAGTATGGATGTACAAACCGATAAATTAAAAGGTCACGTGTTTTAAAGGCTATCCACCCCCCTTATAAACTTTATCGTCTGCTTCACCATAACTTAACTATATGAACACGTTCGGCTGTCAATAACTCGATTGACACGTCAGAAAAACAAGACCCCGTAGTTAATAAATATGTGTATACGACATTTTATGCTATAAGTAATATTTGATTATCTTTAAATTTGTCACTTTTCTTCAAATAACATTTTAGAAATATATATTTTATTTTTGCAAGATTTCTAAAACCGAGAATTAACTGTTGTTTATAATGGTCGTTTTTATCGATTTTACCGAAAAAAATAGCCGATTCCGATCAATATAATTTCTGTTTGAAATGCACCACAGAGTATTTCGCTTACGGAAAATAGCAAATTTTAAATCTTTTGTAGAGTAGGTGGAAGTGAACAACAGCAAATCAAAAGAGCAAATAACAAAATTAAATCAACACCGCGCAAAAACTCCGGATTTTTAACATACTTCAAATTTTCTCTTTACTAAAAATAACCAATAAAATCAGCTCCCGCCAGTGCACAAGACCATAGAAACCAAACAAACATTCATTCAGGATTCGGGAAGTAGCACTGACAGCAGTAAAGAGACACGAGTCAACCTTGGCGTCTTGTCTTTCTCATCAAAGCAACAGCGGACTCCTTTTGATCTTGTCTCCCAACTCTACTTTATCTCTTCTTTACTGAAAGACTATTCATCTTCATTTCCTTACTGTCAAAGAGAAGAACTTTCTAACATTTATTTCATGATAAATAATTACAGTTAAAATTTGTGTATCCTACGTTTAAATAAATATCATTTTATTTGAACACGCAACAATCATTTCTCTTATTTTTTTTTATTCAAACGGGGATCCAAAGAACCTTTCCCCAACACCTTTTAGCTTTCAATTAAAGCGAAAATGAAAGCTTGGAGAATTTTCTTTCATTTTTAAAAATTGAGTTTAAACTGAATTAGTGGCGGTACCTACATTAGAAAAATTATTTGTAATTTTTCAGTGAGATTTTTAAATTCACTCCTTTGCTGGTCGTCACAAGAGTTTCTTTTATTAAATAATGATATTTTTGAAGATTCAAAAAATGTAAAATTTAAATGCCATTTTCGAGTGTGAACGTTTTAAAAATAATTTTATTTTACATTTTCCTTTTTGCAACTGTCTGATAATTTTTGGTATGGGTGTATAAAAAGCACATAATTCTGATATCTCGCTTTGACTTCAAAATCGAAAGAGTATTATGATATTAATTTCATATCTCCCGTTCAGTTAGTTTTTGTGTCTTGAAAAGTACTGTTTTTTTTTTCGATCTATCGTACGGGTGTTTTTTTTTTTTTTTACATATTCTTGAGTATAAAAAACAATATTTGCTTCAGTAATTAAACTTAAGTTGTTCCTCTCGCCAATTTCGACTGATCATTTTTGTAAAAAAAAAAAAATCACACACATTTTATTTTACATAGATAAAGCTCTTCTTAAATGTATGAGCTGTATTTGTGAGTACAATTTTTAATTAATGACAATAATAATAATTTTATGGGACCTTACAATACATACAGACAGAACAATCAAAGCTAATCTCCCAGACATCGTGATCAGAGACCACAAAAAAATGTGCTTTTTTATTGACATGCCTGTTTCTGTAGTGCAGATTGTCTTTGAAGATCTTCAAAAAAAGTATCAAAATACAAGGATCATGAAGTGGAAATCTAAAATGATCATGTGGAAAATTTCAGTTGTAGTTGGAGCCCTCATTTCTGACCTTAGGTCTATGTTTGGGACTGGAAAGAGTAAAAGTGTGATTTTCTTTTTTTTACAAAATGGAAGGAAATAATAATAATAATAATAATAATGGAGACAATTAAATATTTTATGACATCAAGCAGATAAGAAAATAATATAAAAATAAAAAAAAAGCAATGAATTATGCCCAAAAAGTTTCATTTAACTAGTTTATACTAGTCTAAAAGCGTATAACAAAAATATGTTATTAAAATATTAATTAAACTTAAAGATAATTTATTTTAAGGCATGAACTATATCAATTTTTTGATTGGTGTACTGTTGGTGTGCCGTAATTAAAAAAACAAAAAACGAAAACATTTTTACGGGATTTTTGAAACTCAGAGGTGACAGTAGAAGTCTACCATTGTTGACCTATGACCATGACGACAACTCACAGGCATCCGTGAGTAAAGAAATGTTATTTTTACGATGTTTGAAACAAAAAGGAAGCATTACTTTTTTTTTTTTTTTTTTTTTTTACAAAATCCAGGTTAATTTACTTTGAAATCAAATTCTCGGACACATATTGATTATTTAAGAGATTTATAAATGTGTTATTTTCATTTTCAGTCTGTAATTTAAGTTCGAAGAAAGTGGCAGGTGAGAAATGATCTCTACAAAGTATTGACTTTTTAGGTTCATAATTTTCTTTTAACTAATATAGCCTTGTCTCGCCCTCAGCACTCTCAACAGACCCTGTCGGTCCAGGATCGACGGAACCACTCTTCAGGTCAGAAAATTCACAACGTATGGGTAGAGTGAATTGTTTGGTTCTTGGTTTCGATTGGGAATCTCCCGCCATAACGGGCGGACCCGCGTGAGTCGAGTGGGTGATGGGCGTAAGGGTTTATATATATATATATATATATATATATATATATATATGTTATGTATATCGATTATTTCCCGTGTAAATAGAGTATCAAAAGTATATTTGACGACATCGGTTTTGGACATGAAGTAAAAAAAACTGACAAATACAATTCCGTTAATTATTGACAATTATTGACTCTCAAAATACATTTCCGCGCAAGAGAAAAGACAGGTGGTTGAAAAGTAATATCAACCTCTTTCCACAAAACATGCATAAATATCGTGCCGAGCATGAGGAATGACACGCCTAGTGAAAAAAACACATCGATTTGTTTAATTTGCGGTCCATAGAACATCAGGACAATATTCAGAAGCAGTTACACTCTACAGAAAAATTTCTGTCGAGTAAAGCCTAACATGGAGGGAGAATACGATCAAAAATTGCGTGTACTCAATTCCTTACAGTTGTGACGGAATATAAAAGTGAAACAATCTTTAAAATTCAAGGGTGACAGTAGAAGACAACCATTGTTAACCTATGACCATGATGACAACTCACAGGCTTCCGTGCGTAAAGAAATGTTATTTTCACTGTTTGAAAAGAGAAAGGAAACATTCAGTTCATTAATCATTAAATTGATGAATTTACTTTGAAATCAAATTCTCGGACAAATATTGATTATTTAAGAGATTTATAAATGTGTTGTTTTCATTTTTAGTTTGTAATTTAGGTCCGACGAATGTAGCAAGTGAGAAATGATCACTACGAAGTATTGACTTTTTAGGTTGACAAGATCGCAACGATTGAAATTTAAATAACAATGACCATCTGTAGGTCAAATATGAGATCCGAAGTGCAGGTAGTTATTATTAGTTAAATTTTAAAAGCACCCATTCATACAAGCTAAAAGAAAACAACAGATTCCAACCAGTGTAGACGCTTTAAAAGCACACATTCTGACACTTGGTATTACAAAAACACAGAGCATTTCACCAATTTCTTCCTCAAGATAATTTGTCTCCTTAACACAATTTTAAAAATCAGTCATTAAAGCTTCCAAAGACAACAGGAATATTCTTCTCGACTACAAAACAAATAAGATAAATTCCAGAATTCCGAAGATTTTTTAGTTTAATTAAAACATTCACAAACTATCTTATCTTTTACAAAAGTATTTCCAGTACTTAAAATTTGACCCCACAAAAAACTAAGATATTTAGTGAAATCCCACTTAACACCAGGTGACAAACCCCAAATTTACAATCACTTCTGCATCGTCTAGATCAGTGATTCCTAACCTTTTGTTTTAGTTCATGGCCCACTTTGAACCCAGAATTTTTCTGTGGCCCATAAAGTTATTATAGTGTAAAAAATGACTATATCCAATTGTAAAATGTATGGCCTTTTAACCCCGTGGCCATAGGTTGAGAAACACTGGTCTAGACCATCCAAACCATTCGCTTATTAAGGCAACGTAAGGTAATATGTAATAAGCTCTGATGCCAAGCTTGTAAATATATTATCACCGCTAGTATTTTATACAACCTGGCACACACATAGTAATCCGACCTCCTTGATTTGTGACAGCTATATATATATCTAATTAGCTGCATTAATTGTCTTCTTCTTCTTCTTTGTGTCGCGTCTCTTCGGGACTTGGCAGTTCATAGCGCTCCACAACTTCCTATCCTTTGTCGCTCTTCGCAGTATTGGCCATTTTACTATCCATCCCAGTCCCTGTTCTACCATCCATTTACACAAGACAGGTAGTTTTCTCACTGTTTCCTCTGTTTCTCATGTCTTCAGTGTGTCATATGAATGTCAAATTTTCCAAGCCTTCTTTCCTTATATAACCCAGAAATATCAACTATCCTTTTGTGATTTTAAGTCTAATTTTCAATTTTATTCCCATTTTCCTTAAAACTTCATCATTGTTTACATGCTCCGTACAAGGTATTCTCAACATTCTTCTGTAGAAGTACATTTCTGATGCCTCGAGTCTTCGAACCAATTTAAATAGCTGGGAACAGAGGGCGGAAAATGTGTCACTGAAATCCAAAAGTGCATTGGAATAGCGAAGTGCTAAGCAAAGTATTAAGAAACAGGAAAATTTCGTTAGAAACAAAGAAAAGAGCACTTAGCGGCTACTTAATATCAATCCTCCTATATGGCGTTGAGTGCTGGATAATCTCCTCGCAGATAAGAGACTTGAAGCAAAATAAATGTGTTTCTACAGAAGGAGAATGCAATGGACCGAACATATGTGCAACAACAAAACAAAATGGAAATTTATACTTAACATCATGAGGAAAAAGGGCTTGGAAATTTTGATATTCACAGGGCAGATTGAAGGTAAGAGGTACAAGGGAAAACAACACATAACCTACCTAGCGAGCTTGAGTAAATGGATAGCGGAGCAAGGTTTAGGAGAGATAACAAAAAGACGAAATTTATTAAGAGCTACAAAGGACAAGAAATTCATGGTCACCAATCTCCTGAAGGGACACCACACAAGAAAAATATCTTTCCTTTCCTTATCATGTTTCAATCGTCAATATATGCTGCTTCTCTGACCAAAATTTTCATGACCGAGAAAAACGACTACTTTTTCCCACGTAGTGAAAATAAAGAAAATGGGAACATTATAAGAAGCCATTGTTCAAAACTTTTTTAGCAACATGGAAATTGAAGACTAGAGTCCTTCACAATTCCTGTGACACTTGAAGAGCAACTTGGGACAAAATTCAATGTCCGAGAAAATACTCCCTACTATTACAACACAAATTCTAGCTCCGATGGTAGATGTCACATCGCTGGATAAGGTTAAAGATACAGCGGACAAAATACACGAGGAACATAGTCAAAAAGCATAAACACATTTGCTACCACAGACAAACACACAAGTGGCAAAATTCGTCAAATGAAAGAGTGAACTAAACTCATACTTCAAAACCGTAGACAAAAGAATCAGAAAGAACTACCATATGAGTCTGAGCCGAGAGAAATCCCGAAAGAGACAATTCCAGAACGATATAGGCTGGTATCATTCCACATTTGACAAAAAGGCCAAGAAGTGCATTACTCTATGCAAAGTTAAACAACCAAAACACACAGGAAAACTTCCACTCAGACAGTAATGCTTACAATTGATTGTTTTATATAAAGGCTAAAGACAGTGGCTACATATCCATTGTTGACACTAGAAGAGAAATGAGTGTTATTCAACTCCATCTTGATATGAATTAACTTTTTCAACATTTCAACTGTAGGCAGCAAACGGTTCTAAAATCCGGACTTATGATAAACGAGAATTTACCCTAAACCTCGTACTGCGCTAAGATTTCACTTGGACATTTTGCATGCAAACGTGAGAATGCATGTACCGGAAGCTGATTTCCTAGGACATTTCAATTTGTCCATATACGTGCATAACTGGACCCTCGGTGGTAACATGACAAACATGAAAATGAGAGGAAAACAAATTCAAGTTCAATTCCACAGGGATTCGCTCCCCGAACCGACACAACAAAGACATACATCTTACATCATCCTTTGGACGAAATTTAAAACGCAGGATGTACAAAATACAGTTTATCCCAGCACGTCTGACAAACAGAAGATACATCCCTAAAAATATCTTTCACAGTGAATACGTGTTCGTATGCAAATGACGTTGTCAGGAAGCCATTGCAGCCTACATACCAAGGTGCATGGGCACTTCGACGTGGTGTAATGGTTAACAAGTTTGTCTCGCTAGATCCGTTATGACTGAATAGTGAATTCGATCCTCACTGTGCGTTCCACACTTTCAGCCTTGTGCCACGTCTAAACTATGCATACTAAACTACAACATACCAAGCTCCAGAAAAGAATGCTAAAAATAACACTGCTTAAATTTGCAATCACATAGGCGAAGACCATAACATCAACGACACCAAACCTGGCACTACAAAAAGGAATAGCCAACAACGAACTGCAAACAACCACATCGAATACACAAACACAATGTACACAATGAACTTGGCATGACATTTTACAGCCGTGTATAGTCTTTTTTTTCTCCCTTCTCATTTTTATTTGAGGATTACATTCTTATTAGTTGAGAGAGAAGTATAGACAGAGAATGGGAGAGAGAGAGAGAGAGTGAGAGAGAGAAATAGAGAAAGAGAAAGAGAAAGAAGAGATATGGGTTTTAAAGGAAAGCAAATGCCTTATTTTAATTTTAATTTGTTTTGTAATATGTTATTTTTACATTTTGTTTATTTAATATTACATTTATCTTCTCCACAATTTGAGGCAGATTCAGCTGGTTTCCTTAAACGTCATCTAATTCTACTATGTTGAAAAATAAACTTGATTTGTTCACATTCTATGAGAGTATATTGGTTTGCCTATTAAACTTTTCAGTCGTTCAACTTATTTTACACAACTAAAAAACTGTATTGTTGCCATCTTGAAAGGACCTGAATGACTTGAAAATCAACTTTGGAAATCCTAATATCTATTCATTCGAAATAGAAATACGCAGGTGTTCTAGTCAATATACAATACATTAAAATATATTTCCCACCTCACTGGATTCTCACTGAAACGTACTGTTGTAACTTAGAGAGGGTTACTGAATGAGGAATAACCAAAACGGAGGTTGGAAATGAAATAGTAATCTTTATAACATCAACAAAATACAATACTTGAGTCCGGCGTGAAGTAGGTAAGACACTGCTAGTAGTGGACTACTTAGATAGCATATTAACCCCACTTACAATAGTGTCCAACGTATTTATAAAGACTGGGACATACTCATTAGTGTTCATAGGTATAATATATAACACTTACTTCTGTACATATACATATACGTCCATTCATGTATACATATATGAAAATTTGGGTACCTCGGCGTGGTGTAATGGTTAGCAAGCTTGTCTCGCTAGATCAGTTACTACTGAAAAGCGAGTTCGATCCTTACTGGATGCCCCATGCTTTCGGCCTTGTGCCACATCTAAGCTTTGCTTGGAAAATCTTTACATATATGAATATTTAGGAATTTACCACAATCTATGACGTCCCAAGTATATGTATACAATGAAAGCCGAGAGGAATTCCATTCCCATGGATCCGTGACTGATGCTATATATATATTGTTACGAGGATGCATTTCTATAGAAAGGGATTCTACTGAGTCCTACTTGTTGATACATAAAAGTTTTCATTCATGAAGTAGTTGTAAAATAGAGAAATTAGAAATAGAATGTTTGGAAGATTCTAGTATATTCGAGAAAAATCTAGATGATTCGATTCTTACCTGACGCGTTTCTTCTTTTGAATGTCTTTATCAAGGAAAATGTAAGGATTTTATTGTTTTAGACATTATTTAATTAGAGAAGCACTTAATTGCTTTTATAAATAATATATATTAAAAACAATATTGTCTGAAGAGAAAAAAATTCGGTGAAAAATTACTTTTTACAAGATTTGCTTTAATTTTTTTACAGTTTTTACAATTTAAAATTGAATAATTTATAAAGTTTTTGAATTTTTAAAGTTCAATTTCAATGAGATATTTCTTAGGGAATATTGTTATTAAGTAAAACTATATTAATCATATATTTAAAAGCTTATTACAATCTCTACCGACTATTTTTTAAAAGAATTTCGATTTTATATATGTATATAGATGCAGTATTTCTGAAGTATGGATGTACAAACCGATAAAGCTATTCTAAAAAGTCACGTGTTTTTAGAGTTATCTTCCCCCTTACGAAAAAAAAAAACACTTATGAAATGTATCGTCTGCTACACCATACTTAACTATGCACACATTTGGCAGTCAATCTGCCGTCGATATATCGATTAACACGTCAGAAAAACAAGACCCCATAGTTAGGAAATACATTTTATACTCTAAGTAAGGAATATTTGTTTCAAATCAGATAACTTTAATTTTGCTAATTTTCCTCAAATAACGTTTCAGATATATATATATTTTATTTTTGCAACTTTTGTTTACAAATGTCTAAAAAATAGCTAATGTCATCGATTTTACTGAAAAAAAATGCAAGTCTCTTCCAATCAATATAACTTCTGTCTGAAATAAGCCATTTTGCTTTGCGGACATAGTAAATTTAATCCTTTAGCTTTCAAATTGAAAACTGCAGTAAAACTTTTTCATTTTTAAAAATTCATTTTAAACCTTACGTATACCCAATTCGTGGAAGTACCTAAATTATAGTGGGGTCAGTTGGGTACTGTCTGTAAAAAAAAGAGTACCATGGCGCAATTCACTTCGCCAGAAATTTGGAAACGGCATGCTGTACTGCTTGGCATTTGCACCGGAAGATCCAATATGAACATTTCAGTATGTTTGGGTGTCAATATGAAGACAGTGCAGAGGATTATGAAAGAGTTAGATGAGTCTAATAGTGATTACGAATGTACGGCAACTTGGAAAACTCACTCTGATTGAGCTGATAAGAAAAGAACTCCTGAATTTGTTGCTGAGGACCTCAGACACGGAAAACTACATCGAGTGCCTTTGTGGAAGTAGTGCTGCTCTGGGTCAAGAGAGTGGCTGCTTGAAGACCCTGTGTCTGGCAACATGACTGCACCATGTCACACAAGCAGGAGCACTCAGTCATGGTTGTCGGATAATTTCTGGACCACCTCACCCTTTACATCTGGCCACCTAACTCACCAAACCAACCCACCTTGATTATGTGTGAGGTGCAGTTGAGTGAGAGACCAACAAAACTCCTTGTAACACCAAAGATGAACTGAAGGTAAGGATTATGGCAGCATTCACCAACTTAAACAACGAGACCGTCCAGAAGGGTTGCAGGACATTCTGAAGTCGCCAGGAGGCGTGATTGAAGCCAATGGCAATTTTATTGAATAAATTTACTCTTTAGTATTTCAAGATATTTTTGTGTAATTTTGGTTAAAGTAATTCTGTTAAAGTGAGATGTCGGTGTTATTTTCATGTCTGCGTAATTTAGACGACAGTTTATCCATGGCACTCTGTAGACTATCTACAAATATAAACAAACAAATATAAAAAAGCCACAATTTACTCATCGCACCCTATTGGTGTTACACTTACAATCGAGATTCAGTATATGAACTTTAAAAAATTTTTTTCAATAAATAATTGTTAAAATGCTTGACCATCAAACATTTATCACCTACCTTCTGATCATCCCAGCATTTAAATCTCTGGATATCGACCCAAGAAGGAATCGAAATCGACCACTTTGATGACACTTTCTTTAATCATTAATGTTTGATTTTCACCTTTTTTGAGTATGCCAAAATTTGAAATACCAGTCTTCAGTCACAGCATTTTATTTGGATCAAGGAGAAAAAAAATATCTCGTTCCCGTGACTACTAGATTCTTTTAAAAACTAAATATTCAGAGTTAATTAACAAAAGAAATGATTCAAATTTGATTAAAACATTTTCTTACTGTCTTTTTTTTTTTACGTGGTAAAAAAAAAGAAAATAATTGGGTAATTTTGCTTTTTAAGCCCCTCGCTAAGTATCTAATAAAAATTTCTGGAATCGTTATATTTAGATGTAAATTTACATGCTTAATTCGAAAATAACAAAGAAAATTTGATAAAATATAACGTTTTGGAGTTATCAACAATAAAATTTCGGACTCAGTCGCATTCATCCGTTCGCTATTAATGGTCTTGTTTAACTACATTCACTGCGGAATATTTTGCGCGCGAAAGCTTAATTAACAATCTTTCTATTGCTCTTAACTGATTTTACTCGTCTAAATTACTGCGCATTTAAGGTAATGTTGTGATGAGATAATAACTTCCCCATTCACGATAATGGGCGGACTAAATTTGCCGATTCAAATACGACCACAGCGGACAGTGAAAAAGGTCTTCGTTTGTTAACACCTATTGAGGTTAGAAATACTCCCGACTGTCTCTGCATTTTGACATACCTACATCCGATTATAAAATTATTATTGAAAAACCAAACTCGGGTTTACATTTTGTTTATTATATCTTTCACGAGATATAATTTGGCGACGAGGATTGTGCAACGTACTTGTTTTGAAAAAATATATATATATCAGATATGGCACACGGCCGAAAGTACACACACCCACAAGGACCGAACTCACTGTTCAGTCGTAACTGATCTGGCGAGACACGCTTACTAACATTACACCACGTCGAAGTACCATTTTGCTTGTTTGAATAGTTGTTTATTCGTACGTATGTACAAAATGTGGCATAAAGGCTGCTTTTTAACGTTTTAGCTCCATCACAAACACGGTATAAAAAATATACCAACAATAGTCCTATCAACAACTAAACACATTAACTCCTACCTTTCTTAACAACGTCCACCATAATACCTCCAAATTCAGGTTGAATTTAACTATTCCCCATATGTACATTTCAAAGTCTGTGGGGAGGGAAAACAACGAGTTTAACAAAAAAAAGACCCCAATGATTATATACATTTATGAATTTAATATTATTTACAAAAAAAACAAAAACAAAAAATAGGATAAGTAATAAAAACCCAGTAATTTCCTTAATTGTGGCAGAAACATCAGTTAACTGGACGAAATTTTTGCGGGATTTTAACATCTTAAAAAGACAAGCACGCACACAAACACGCACTCATTTTAGACACAATAACATACGAAAATAACACACGAAAAAAGTCATAAATTGCAACAACCAGAGAACTGACATCACTGACCAACTAACGAGGGGGGGGGTTAAAAAAAGAAATTGAGGACAGAAATAAAAAATGGGGGCTTTTGGGAAACAGGCATACATAAAAGTTTTAACCAGAAGTATAAACTAAAATTCAAATTAAAAAAACTAAACTAGCCTAATACCGGGGCTGGTTCCCATTTCATTCAACCCTGGTTAACAAAATCTTGTACCAAACCGACATGAAGTGCAAACCCAGGTCAGCTAATTTTCATTTCTTGTCACAGTCGCGCAAGATTTATTTACCTTTTGCCGAAATTCTGATGAAAGAGGTTTTTTCTAGGAAATCTTGACTATAAACGAACTGATGCCTAAACACACACAAGATCGTTTTGGGAAGAGGTGATTTCTCACCTCCATAAATTTAAATTCTGGCGTGTCGACCAAATCACGACTCTCATAACTCCTAGAAAGCAGTGGAACACAAAGTTCAGCCTTCGTCAACGGCGGCGCTGATTTTGCTACAAAAGAAGAGGCCTCAAGGTCAAAGAACTTTCCAAGCAACATGCGAACCATGAGACCTTCAAGAAACTTTAATAACAGTGACTACCAACTTGCAATGAAAGAAGACGTGACCTAGGGTCTCGACTTCCTCACACAACGTCGGCAGTTTGGAGATTTCTCCAAGCCCGCTGCGCAAAGATTTTTGGCGACCCAGATTTCATGAATGCAGATGTCAAACGCATTGGAGCGATATCGTCTCCGCTACAGTGGCGTAGCTAGAGTAAACGTCACTCGGGGCGGTCCGCTCAAATGTCACCCCAATGACCCCGATTCACCCTATGCTGAATGGTTAGCTGTAGCTAAATTTTCATACATACTCTACCTCTACTTTAATCTACTGACGGGTACGTTACTGTTTACATGTATGATCCAAGACAAAATCCAATACCACAAAATAATCAGTTCAAATCAAAAGATTTTTAAAATGCAACTGTTCACCTTCAGAACAACTAAATACAAAACACGGCAATATACAAAAGAATGACATTAGATACTATGGTCTTAGAATGAATGTTTTCTTGTTTTCATTGTGGCAAACTGGTCAATGACATCATCAAAATTTGTTTGTCTTGTAAGCTCGTTTTCAATGGACAGCACAGCCAGATCCGACAGTCTCGACTGGCTCATGGTTGACGTAATTTTCTGTTGCTAATTTTCCGGTGTCCAATTTTCCGTTGCATCATTTTCTGGGTACCATTTAATTATCAATGATGTTTGAAAGTATTTTTCTTGACAAAAATGTGCTATTTAATTCTTAATCATTTTTCGGAACATTGTAAATCAACTGCATTCTTTTAAAAGGTTACCTAGAGAATTTATGCAAAGTTTATTTTTTTGTTTTTCTTTATACAAGTAAAATAAATTTACATCGTATTTTGATGCTATTATGATTTTAGTTTTAGAGATAATTTAAAAACAATAAATATTTATCATTAGTACCAATAATGGAAAATTAAGTTAAAAATTTAAAAGAATCGTCTTTGGAATCGGAAAATAGGCACAAATTTTTCCGTTTCCGATACCCCAAAAGTTCCGATTTTTCCGATTCTCGATCCCAATTCCGATTAATCGTCCCAACACTAGTAGATATATTCAAAAGTATATCGCTCACTCAATGGAAAATTGTATCTCAGCGAATTGATACACAGGCAAGACTGAAATTGTTGCACTTTTGGCTTCGTATTTCGCTTTTTTGTTATTAATGATACAGAGTTAAAACACCATATCATCCGATAAAATGTTACAACAATGTCTCTTGTTAGTAACCAAGATTATAGCAACTGAAGCACATGAAAGCTGAAAACATTGCTATTTTTCCTACTCACAAATTTCCCGACAATTTATTAGAAAATTTCTGACGGGGAAGACAAAACTGGCGGGGGGGTCATAAATTATTTCGGGGCGGGGTGGGGTCATATGACCGTCTGCGAAACCCTGTGTCTCCACCCCTGTTTTCAGATTATTTTTGGCACCTTAGCCTGGTTGAAAAATTTTGTTGGGGGTGACATTGTGTCACCCCTCCTGTGCTGGCACCCGGGACAGTCCGCCCCCTCGCCCCCCTTAGCTACACCACTGCTCCACTATCTTTTCTTCTTTCTTTTTTTCCTTTCTTTCTTTTTATTATTATGTATATCTTCTTTTTCACATTATAACCAAACAGAATCTCTGATATATCTTTTTTCTTCCGTTTTTCTTCGTAATTAACGGAATGGTGCATTATTTATCTGAAGTAATGGCAGAGCGAAACACCCATGCTGACTAACTGAGGAACAGAATTATGATATTAGTAGTTTTTACGTCTCAAAACTATAATAATTATTGGCCTTCTTCATCGTCTCTTATTTTGTTTTCTCGTTCTTTTGTATCATAATGTTGCCCATCGATTATTATTATTATGATTATTATTAGTAGTAGTATTATTATTCTCGTTCTTTTGTATCATAGTCCATCGATTATTATTATTATTATTATTACTATCATCATCAACATTATTATTATTATTATTATTATTATTATTCTCGTTCTTTTGTATCATAATGTTGTCCATCAATTATTATTATTATTCCTTTGATTTCTGGTGTATAATCATTTCTTTACGGGCCCCAAGCAGAGACCTAAGGTCAGAAATGGCATCATGGCATTTTCCACTGAGTATATTTTTGGAAGGAAAAAAAATAAGATCACACATCTTTTATATAGCTAAAGCCCTTTGTAAGGTATGGGCTGTACTTGTGAGTACAATTTTCCGTATTTCTTTAATGCGTCTATCGGAATCTTTACCAATCAATCCGACGGCTCCAAGTAAAATTGAAATTGTTGATGCCCTCACGTGTCACATTTTTGAGATTTCGATTTCAAATTCCTTCTATTTTGATAGTTTTTTTGAAGATCTTCAAAAATACATTACAGTCTGAAGGGACTTCCATATAAATAAGATGGCATATTTTGTTTTTGTTGTCTTTGATCACAATGTCTGGGCAATTAGCTTTGATTGTTCTATCTGTGTATATTGTAAAGTCCCATAAAATTATTACAGGTTCTATCTCTGTAACCGGGGCTGGGTGATGTTCATACCAGTTTCTCGCAGTGTCCTTCCCGTAAAAGTTGCATATTTTTCAGTGCATATATTGGCCCACTTTTTCATGCCTATTGTTATATTCAGTGAGTGATAACACTGTGCAGCCTGATACAATATGGTCAATTATTATTATTATTATTATTATTATTATTATTATTATTACTATTAAGGAAAATGATTGACATAACTCTTCCAATATATTGCAAGGCTTAGAGAAGAGCCCGACCTAAGAAAAGAAAAAGTACGTTTGTATAAAACTTATAATTTTTTGTAAATTTTCTTATTTTTATACTTGAAGAGAAACATACCGTCGAAATCAAGCTCTTCTTGAAATATTATTATTATTATTATTATTATTATTATTATTATTATTATTTGCGTATGCCATTTTTTCTGCTTTGTACCATTTAGAGCCGGGTCCAAACTATGGTACTTAGCTCCTGTAGGAAAATTGTTATTTAACTGATAGCACTTTTCTTAATATATGTGATGTTCCTACAGCAAAGATGAGGATGATAGCCCGAACAATGTAAATAGTGTACATCATACCTCATCTCAGAAATATAGACAGATACTGATGAGATGTTCCTAGTAGGGCGATCTGGGCAACTTGTATGTTGATGTTACCTGGGACCCTGTTAGTAAAATTGTCCATTCCTTTTCTCACGAGTCCTAGTGCTCCGATTACTATTGGTACAGTCTCAGTCTTCATTCACCACATCCCGTTCATTTCGATCTCCAGGTCCTTGTATTTGAACAATTTCTTCATAATTTTCATGGGGGTGTTTTTCTCAGATAGTACTGCTATGTCAATAAGCATACACTTCCTGAATTTCTCGTCTTTTATGATAATATCAGATCTGTTGGCTTTTATTTCCATTCAGTTTGAATTGGAATGTCCCAGAGGATAGTTACATCGTTATTTTGGGTAACTTTGATTGGTTGGTGCTCATACCATCTCTGGGTGGTTTCGATTTTGTTCTTCTTGCATATCTTCCATTGCACATATTTTTATTATTATTAGGATTATTTTATTTCCTTTGATTTATACTCATTTCTTTCCGGCTCCCATCAAGATACTAAAGTCAGAAATGGCATCATGACATTTTCCACAGCTTTTTTAAAAAAATACTACGATCACGCACATTTTACATAGATAAAAGCATTCGTAAGGTGTGAGCTGTACTTGTATTTCTTCAATGCTTAGACTCCTACCAATGAGTATATCATAACCTTTTTCAATCAATCCAAGGGGTCTGGAATTATTGATATCCCCATATACCACATATTTGAGATTTCGATTTCAAGGTCCTTGTATTTTGATAGTCTTTTGGAGATTTTCAAAGGTATATTGCAGTCTACAGTGACTGCCATGTCAATAAGAAGGCATATTCTGTTATTGTGATCTCTGATCACGATGTCTGGGCAGTTAGCTTTGATTCTCTCAGTGTCTCATAAAACTGTTACAAATCATATGTCTGTAACTGGGTCTGGGTGGTGTTCATACCAATTTATCGCAGTTTCCTTCCCGTAAAAGTTGCATATTTTCCAATACAGATATTCGCCCACTATGTCATACCCGGTTTTTATATTCAGTGGGTGCCAATACTATGCAACCTAATACAAGATCATCAATTGTTTCTAGACATTATCAAAGAATCTGAATTTGGGTCAACACAATTTTTCAGAATGTGTGTTTGGTAATTTCAAGTTAGCAAGCATTGGTCCTTTGCAGCAAGAATAAAACCTTCAGTTTCAGCTTTTAACCTTGTTCTATGTAACCATTGAGGGTATGGGGTTTGTCTACATCAGCTTGTTTGATACGGGCAAATAATTAACCATGGAGCGGTTTATCTTGCCATCCTTTCTGCATTTGGTACATTGCTTTTGTTTTCATTTTTAGGTTCTTTGCCTACACTGTAGGTGTATTTTGGTTTATTTGCACTTGTTCATCGATTTGAAATTCCCTTTTGAATTTGTTAACTTCTTTTATTACTGAATACAGATTCTTATTTCTTTATTGTTCTTTGACACAGATCACCAACCAGTCTTCTGTAGTTTCCAGGTATCTTTGATCGATTTTTTTGGTTTTGTAAGACACTTATAGTTGAACTAATCCTCTGCTTCCCTCGGATCTGGGCAGATACAGACGATCAGCAATTATTATTATTATTATTATTATTATTATTATTATTATTATGATTTCCTTTCCTTTCTGTTGTATAATCATTTTCTTTCGGATCCCAACCACGGACCTAAAGTCAGAAATGGCATTATGATATTTTCACTGAACATTTTTTTAAATTAAGAGCATACACATTTTACATTGATAAAGCCCTTTGTAATGTTTAAGCTGCACTTGTGCCATTTTTTTTGTATTTCTTTCAGACATGTGCTCCCAGAGTCCCCTTCAATGAGTCTAACAGAATCTTCTCCAATCAAACCGAGGGCTCCAACATAACTGAAAATATTAATGCTATATGTGTCACATTTTTTTAGATTTATTATTATTGTTATTATTATTGAGGGAGAAAGAGCAGCATACCAAAAAGGTGACGCTGAAACAGTGCCGGTTTCGCATCCCGCTATCACCTGTTTTATCGATGTCGATTTTTGCACAAAAAGTGAATCACAAAGCTTATTCAGTTTAATAAATATTTTCAGAAAATCTCAACTTCTAATTGGTCACTTAATATTTAAACCATGCCCGAATATCAATGTCGATTTTTGTACAAAAAGTGGATCACAGAGCTTATTCAGCTTAATATATATTTTCAGAAAATCTCAACTTCTAATTGGTCACTTAATATTTAATAATATCGATCTAGTTCTTGACCTGACCAAAAAAATAAAGTCTGTGAGCCTAACACGTGACCAAAGTTAGCAATAAAATATGAAACGTCTTTCATCTTCGACAGTGAGCCGATCGGAATCCTTTGAACTCGTCACACAGTTCCAGGCTTTAGGTTAAAGTTCCTTAACATGATTCCAGCCTGAGAGAACGCTCATTCACACAACAATATTTTGACGAACAATCAACTCAAGTTTTCCACATTCAACTTAATACACGAATCTTTTTCATACGCTATCAAGCTCAACGTTAATTATTTCAATTTAACATAAACACAGCTTGTTAAGAACCACTTACTCCAACTCTCTTCGAACAAATGAAAGCAAATCAAGGAGCGACAATTCCGTAAACCTTAAAGTGAGTCGTAAAAAATATTTCTCTACTTTAAGTACAAACTTGAGCTGCTTATTTTTTTTCTTAAATTACAATAATACCAAAACACACTTTCTCATTATTGTACAGACCATTCAACAAATTATAATCTATCAAGCCAGAACTTTGATAACCTTTTTCATCTAAACATAAAAGGACGTTTGAACTTTTTAAAACTACCTCTTTACTCCAGTTGTTTGTACCTCTTGTTTATATAAATATTTTATTCATTGTTGTTCAAAAACTGTTGTTTCTCATGTTGTCCTTATTCTATGTTTGTTGAATACTAAAATTTAATGTGAGAGGAAATTGTTAATTTCATCACGCAGCCTATTTACTCAACAATTTTTGATTCATGTAATTTAACCAATTAACACAACCTCCACACCGGTACCTAGCACTCATTACCACGTACGAAATATATGATACAAGGCCCTAACTCTATAACATGTTAAGTAGAAATCTATAAAAATGCAAACTTTATTGTAATCTAATTACACACAATAATACTCTTTGGGGTCTAATAGACAATTGGACGTTTATTTTTCTTTAGAAAATTTTCAGATCCGCGGAGCTGATTAAAAGCACATTTTTTTAAATTTCAAACTTTTAAATATAATACCGTCAAAGATACTTTAGAAATTTCAATGCGAGTTTTAGATTCCTCTGCTAACACCAAAAGAAAAATACGGACGCAAAATTCTAGTGTGTTTGACCGTGCTTTTGTGTGTGTGTGTGTGTGTGTGTGTGTGTGTGTGTATGTGCGCTTGCTTGCCACTGACAATTAAAGGGAGAATACTTCTAAGTGACTTGTGGAAAGTAAAATTATCCTGGGATGAAATTATATACCAATAAAATACTAAATGACCTGAAATAATTTATCTAAGGAAATGCGCAGTTGTTAGTTCAATTCCCACGGAATTGTATTTATTTTATTTACCTTATTTACATAATTCGGACTCTCGTCCTAATCTTTATTGTCATGTTCACGACCTTTCGGGAGTTGTAACAACCTTCTTCAGGTGATTGGAATTTCTAACTGAAAACTGAACCCTTTATTTCGTCAGCGCACACATGGGCCCAGTGGATAAAAACGCTGGTTGGATCCAATGACTTGATTCAAAGAATTGTGAGTTCAATATCTGATTACGACAGTGGGGAACAAAATCTTGGAGAGCTCAGTTAAAGGGAGATAACTGAGACAGCTGGAAGAGGCGTGGCACATGAAACTAGAACAACCTACCCCGGTAACGAAATAAAGGGTTCAGTTCGAAATTCTAATTACTTAAAGAAGGCCAAAGCATACAACAGCCGAAATGTTGTGAATATGGCAATAAACATTATGACAACAGTCCGAACAATGCAAATAATTAAAATACCTCATCTTAGAAATATAGACAGATATTGTATTTATTTTGTGATACAACATGGATTATCAGTAAAATTCAAATATGTGCTTTCCTCAGAAAACCCTTCAAATTTAATTATTCTCGGAGGTGTGTCTGTGGAAAAGCTTAGACAAATCTTTAAATTTTGAACTTCTGGTTCTTCTTGGTTAAATAAGGATTCAGTAGCTTGACCTGAAAGTGGTCTACATTCCTTGAGTGATGTTATTCAAAACTAAGTATATAACAACATTAGCTAAGCTAGTCCTTTAGAACCAATCATATCTTTGTTGAAACATTGGACGTTATCTAGATTATTAAGAATATTAACATTAGTGTTCAAATTCACTAATAAGTTTAAACATTCTGATGCAAGATGCTAAGCTGTATCTGCTCAAATTGATGCAGAACCAATCTTTGGTTAAAGAAATTCAATATCTACAAAATCCTCAAACTGAACAGATCGCAAAATTAGTAACAGATTTAAATCTGCTTTTAAATGAAAATTTTCTAATCGTTCTAATGAAAGAATAGCTGCGACTAAAATCTATCAGTTTGACATTATTTGCCAGTATTGTTGTCTCCAAAGCAAAGCATAAATTAACAAGACTAATCATAATGGATATGCATAAAAGATGCCAGCATCTAGAAATTTCTAGTACCCTTAATAAACTGAGTCTCTGAGTTTTGGGTTCCTAAGGCCAGACAAACTATTCAAAATTACATTTCTAGTTGTTATCTTTGAAGAAAATATAATGCACTTTCTTTTAAATATCCAAAATTAAGTAATCTTCCTAAACATAGAGTAACTTGATCAAACCATTTTCTCATATAGGAATAGATTTTACATGACATTTAATGATTAAAAATGAAAAGGGTGGAAATAAGATGTATATTTTAATCTTCACTTGTATGAATGTAAGAGCAATTCATATTGAACTTTTTATGGAAATGAATACTCGAGAGTTTGTGCTAGGCTTTATAAGATTCTCTAACATTTATGGGATTCACAGTCACATTAAAAGTGATAATGCTAAGTTCTTTATCATTGAATTCAAGTTGATTAAAAAAACTTCTTGATTCCAAAGAGTTTTTTAGACAAATTTTCTAACTTTAGCATTAAGCCCCTCACAACACGTTTGAATGGACAGTACATGGGAACACATGATCAGGGCTGTCAAACAATGACTTTATAAAACCATAGGAAGATCTCAAGTTGAATATTTTGAACTACTCACTATTCTTCCAAATATAGAAAAGGCAATAAATTCGTGGCCACTAACTTATCACTGTTCTTCTGATTCAAGTTTGGAAATAATTGCCCCCCCCAATTGCTTTTTATATCCTCTTTCTAAAGAAGACTTGCTGTTAAACATGGATGATGAAAGTATTATTGTGTCTGAACCCCCTCAAAGAAAAGACGTAATTACATCTCTAGAGATAAGGGATTATTTAGTTAATAAATTTAAAAAAAAATGTGGTATAATGAATATCTTCTAAGTTTAAGAGAACAATGTAAGGATCTGCATGAAAACAAATATGAAAATATTATTAAGGTGAACGATGTCATAATCATAAAGAATCCAGCTAATCTTCGCCCTTATTGGCAACTGGGAAGACTAATTGAGCTTATATCGGTTGAAGACAAAAGGGTTTGCTCAATTATAGTTAAAAGAGGAGATGGTTTGACTCAAACTCATTGTTTGAGCCTTCTTCATCCTTTGGAATTGTCTTTATAACACATAACTTTAATCCAGTTCATCCAGTATCTGAAAATGAACCTGTTTCCCCATGACTCACTGATTCAGTCAGAAAAGCTAAAAGGTTAGCTAAAAATAAGAAATCTAACCCTAAGGATCCTTATATTTGGTATTAGGCTCTTCACAATTACATATTTATGAATTAATGTAAAATGAATTCTCTTCTTTAAGCCAGAATTAAAGGTTATAAAATAAGTAAAAGGAAAATATATTTTGGATTCAAATATTGTGCCACTAGCACAGAAAAAAATTAAATATTTTTCTAACTCTGTGAATGAATATGCCTTTCAAGTTTAACAGATGTAAAATGTCTTCACATTCAAGTTTTGTTGGTCATGTGGAAATAAAATTTTGTGGAAATGACCAAACAAAAGAAATACAATTTGTTTTTGTTTTTTGTACAAAACTAAATGATTTCAAACATGGTTCAAACAATGTGAAAAAAAGTCCTTGCATATAATTGTAATATTGTATATTTGCTGTAAAAATATTGTACAATTACAATACATTCTGTACGTATTGTAAAAAAAATACACAATGTATTTTATTATCAATTCACGGTAATAATGCCACTAAGATGCAAGGGGTTACTGGAAGTGAAACTGAAGGAAAAGATTGAAGGAAACGGAAACCCAATAAAATAGTACCAGTTTCAGAGTTTAAGTGGAGACATTTAGAAGTATAGAGTTGAAGTAAAATTTAGAAGGAACCGGAAAACCAATCCTAAACAGGAAATGAGGGATAAAACCTCTAATCCTGTTCAAAAGACTGGGGAGGAGTGTGAACTGGACGATTAACAAATTTTAGTTTTTTTTTTTTTGATTCAGAAAGTATTAGTAAAAAAAATACCACGAATTATTATTGCAAGGTACAATCTTAGTAATATAAGTAGAGGGGATTATTTTACGTGAAAACAGAAAAACAGAATTGCCTACTTGAAACGAAAATCATGATTTTGAAATGGAATTTTTTTCTAACATTCAGATTTGTCAACTGCCATTTTAATTTGTTACTGCGTTTGTCAAAACATCAAAGTCAGTAATATTTCAATACACTCCCCTTACCTACTGTCTCCCGACAGTTTAGAGTATTTAGGAACCAAGTTTTACGAAGTTGACTTGATTTAAAGTAATAATAATAATAAAAGAAAGGTGGTAGTAGTGGGGTGAGGACAAACAAATTTGTCTTCTTTTATCCTCCCTTTTAGGATACTCCATTGGATCGCTAAAAAAAAGAGCATCTAAATGCTTATGTTACTTTTTAGAGGAAAGATCAAAGTATTTTTTACTTATTTTTTGAAATTTTTCCTTCTTTTTTAGAACATTGTAAATTTTGATTAAAAGACCTTGTTTTCTCTTTTTATCAGCTTGGCTGATAAATTAACGTTAAACATTTTGGCGCGTTTTTTTTCCCGTTTGACACACATTAATTTGGAAAATATTGCAAAAAAATGAAAATAATTGTCGGATTTTAATGAAATTTTCAGAAACTATTTACAAATGATGGAACTTATTATAAATACATTTTTTTTTAGTAAAGTCATCGCAGAAATTTTTTTTTTTTTCATATGTATTTACCCGCTCTAACTAATTGTACGAAAACTCTATAATTTCAATTTTGAGGAGTTTAGTGATTATATCAGTTAAAAGCACAATGCTTTGAGGAAACAAAATCATGTTTTTGTTTTTTTTTAATCGTCTCTGAAGTGTAACATACAAAAACTCAATAAAACAAAAATATTATTTAATTTCAAAAGCTTTTAATTGCTTTTACTTATTCCAATAAACATGGACAATATTGTCTGAAAGAAAAAAGATATTTCGATGAAAAATGAATTTTTAAAACAATTACCTACAATTATTTTTTATTTCTGCAACCATTGTTTTTATTTTTACATTATGTTGTTAATTCTTCTAAAATTATGGAAAAGCTTGTACAGCTTAACAGATGTTGTTTTTAAGTAGATATATATTTAAAGATTATAATTTCCAAAGCTTATTACAAACTAATGAGTCTTCGTATATTAAAAAAATTAATTTGTCAATAATGTGTTTACCAATGAAATCTACGGAAGACCGGAAGTTTGGTACGTGCAATAAAAATAACGTCACGTGGATTGAGTTTCTGTCTAGTAAGGGTTGTTCTTCGCTGTATACGGCCCCTTAATTTAGCAAACTGTTCCTGCTGAAACACGTGTGCATCATTTTCATTAAGTTAAAATAGGTACTTTCATCTAGTTTTCATCGTAGTCCTGTAATGTTTGGTTGAAATTGATTGAAAAATGTAGGAAATTCGATCCAATATGTAAACGTAACACACAGAACCTGGGTTTTATAATAAGTAAGATTCACATTTTGCCTCTAGAAAACTAAAAACTTTTCAATCATTTACACTGGCCAATTTTACCTTTAAATGAAACATATTGTTTGCTTTCAGAAAATACCTAGTTTCATGGGATTCAGATAAACTTTCCCTGATATTTTTCCAGATAGGTCATTTATATATATATATATAACCTAAAAATATAAAAATCCATTTATTTATTTTTTCCGAGAATATAGGCTGTGACAAAATGACTTTTACTATGTTTGATTATTTATAATGGGGATAGAAATTTTTTATAATAGCAAATCTGATTTGACTTTAGAGGGGTCTATATGGGCCCTCAAACAGCAGTGCAGCACTTGTATCTTAATTTTTTAATAGTATTTATAATTTCTCCAGATACCATCAACAAACTTTTTGGTACAGTAGTTAAAAAAAAAAAAATTGAAATGGCGAAAGTTTTTTTTACTTTAAATAATACAAAGTACTACTTAAGTAGGTCCGCTTAAAAAAAAAACGATATGTCCACTCTATCCTTCCGTACGAGAACTTGAATCTCACGTCAGCTGTCAATAATTTATAGACGTCATCACTCAGCACTTGTCAATTGCGGCGATGTTGAGATCGGCTCTCTTTTATCTTAAAAAACATTTTTCTCCGAAGAAAGTAGGTAAAAGTTTCTTTCAAAATATTTTAAATAAACTTCAAATTTTCTAAATTTCTTCGAATAAATTTTGAAATACGTATAATTAATTTTTAAACGAAGAATTTAACTTATTTTTAAAATTTCAAAAAATATGGCTGATATCGAGCTTTTGTTCGTTATTTTGTAAACAAGTTTTTTTAACTAAAATTTCGGACATGCTAAGTATGAGTAAAAAATTTCAAAAATTACTCAAAAAATACTTTAAGGGTTGTCCCAGGTAACGCTAAAAAAGTGGTATACCCGGGAGAAAAAGGTCTCCAAATTGATAAAAAAAAATTTTTAACGTGTAAATGATTATGTTAAAATTAAAGAGGGAAGACCAAGGTATTTTTTAATTATTTAAAAATTTTTTTTTTTTTCATTTGCAGCATTTTTTAAATTTAGTTTGAAAACCTTGTTTTTTTTTTTTTTTTAGGTCAAAATTAGGTTAAATTAGCATTATTTTTGTTTTCACTATTTTCAGTTGGAAAATACACATTGATTTGGAAAATCTTGCAAAAATCAAGTACTTGTTAGATTTTTATGAAACTTTCAGAACTTATTCACAAATGAATGAAATTATTTTAGAAATGTTTGTCTTTTTGAAAGTCATAGTATAAATATTTTTTTTTATATATGTTACACCCCCGAACTTAATTTTATGAAAACTTCAAAAATTTATTTTTGTATCTTGATTTTTTTTTTATTAAATGCACAAGACTCTGAAGATTCTAAATCATCGATTTTTTGGTAAAAAATGAGTTGAATTGTCCAAACTTTTACCTCAATTGTAAACATATAAAACCCAATAAAACTAAGACAATATTTAATTAAAAAGCTTTTTTATGACTTTTCTGAATAACATATACTAAGGTAATTCTTACCTGAAAAAAAAAAAAAATTTGAAAAAATGAATTTTTACAATAATTTTTTTTTTTTTTTCTATTTTAAATACACAAATGACAAAATTCACAAAATATTAAAATATATTTTAAAATTAAGTTTCTTTTTGTAACCTCATGGAAATGACATATTTTGTTCTCTACTTTTTGAAGATCATAAATTTGAAAGCTTATTAAAATCTGACAACGTGATATTTTTAAAATAATTTTTTAATATTCCAAAATTGTATTTAATATCGACTCCAACGAAAGTACGGATGCACAGCTTTGAAATAACGTCACGTGAGGCAGAGTTGTTTCCCTTGATAGAAGCAAGTTTTTTTACTTCAGAAATTACTTCGCATTCTTTCTGTTGACAACTAACCAAGTCAAGTTTTCTGACTGAATATCGTCGCATTTTCAAATTTTTTTGTTTTCAAATATAATCAATTTGTTCCTTTTTCTTTTCAGTTTTTAAATATAATCAATTTTTCTTTTTTCAGTGTGAGACAAACTGCAAAATATTATTTCATTTTTTTTTGTTTTATTCATTTTTTTTTTTTTTTACGGAAACGGCGAAGGGTTTTTTAGGGGACAAGAGAGTTAAGGTTTTTATTTTTGTTTTTTCACTGTATATTCTTTACTTTGTTTTATTTACTGTTTTAGTGAGAGCCGTAAATTGTTTTTTAGTTTTAACTTAATTGAAACTAAAAACAATTGAAATAAAAAACGGAGGTCTTGAGGAGCGTGGAACCACCTCTTAAATTGCTGTTGTTCCCAGGTTCACTCTGACCCAGAGTGGTAGCACCTGATAGGGTCCCAGCTATGGATAAATAGTGGGATAAAACAAAATATTGATCATTTACAATTACAAAAAAAAAAAAAAAAAAACCTTTGGAAGTGCAATTTGAATTTTCAAGTTTGAAATCGATTGCATAACATTTCAATGTTATTAATAAATAAAATATGTGAAACTCCCATGACTGCCATATCACAAGTATTAATAAATAGAAAAAAAATCTGCCTTAATAAAAAGAAATAAAATCTCATTTCAGTAAGTTAACCTGTTTCAATTATGAAATTTAAATGTTTCATGTAATTTTTATATTCTCAGAAAAATATTTCATGACAAGTAATAAAAATCAATTTAAAAAAAAATGTTACTGTTTTTATTTGTAATTTTTACTTGTAATTTTTTTTTTTTTTCCATAATTTAAATGTTATTTTCAGTGCAGAATTTTTCCCCAAACGTAAAGTTAAAAAAAAAAAAAAAAAAATTTGAAAGTGAATTTTTTTAATTTACTAACCAGGTTCACTTAAAATTAGAACGAATTATATCACTTCTGTGCTACCGTACGATAAATTCCCCTGACGTAAGTTGTCAATATTTTGACAGCCATCAATTAACACCCTTCAATCACGCACCCGCGCGAGTACCTTAGTTGGAAATATCTCTATTAAAAAATTTTCTGCTAAAAAGTAAGTAATGTTTTTTTTCAAATTACATTAAGTATACTTTAGTTTAATCATTCTAAATTTCCTAAGATAACACAAAAAAAAAGGTGTAACTGATTTTAAAAAATTTTAATTGATTTTTTGAACTAAGTTTGATTTTTTTTGTTTACAAACTCGGCAGAAATGTCCGATAAATCGAATTTACTAATTTTTTTTTTTTATTCAAGAAAAACGAATTTTTAAAAAAATTTTTAAAACTTTATAGGAAGGATTTTAAAATCTGAAAAAATATTCAAAAAATACTTTGGTCTTCCCTCTTTAATTTTAACATAAACATTTACATGTTAAAATTTTTTTTAGCCATTTGGGGACCTTTTTTCTCCAGGGTATACCACTTTTTTTACCGTTACCTGGGACAAGCCTATGGCATTTTGTGTTCATAGATTTGAATTTTCATTGTTGACATTTGCATGCTAGTTGTATCCTTAAAATTTTGTAAACTGAGGTTTTTGAAACTTGTCTTTGTAATACTCGTTTAGTTTTTAATCTGTATAAAAGCAGCTGAAAATATGGAGTTATCACCTACAGTATATCTTCTTTTGAGAAAAAGAATTTTTTTTCAAAGATAACATTGAGTACATTGTTCAATATGTTAATCTGAAGAAAATGAATTTAGCAACGATAGTTTAAATTTAGGAATTCAAAGAGAGAGGTATGGAATTATTAAATTCTGTGGATTTTAATGAGCAAATTACTAATTGTTATTTTGAGAATGAAGTAGAAGAAATCATACGACAACATAGTAAGGTAGAAAATTTGTTTTACGCCAGAGTTACTAATTTTTTTGCTTCGAAAACGAAGAAATGGAAGAAGAAATGAACCCTGTTTCTTATGCGTCTAGTAATTCAGATTTGTTTTCTTCTCACTATAATGTTGCTTCTAAACTAAAATGTCTTGTATGTCTAAATGTCTAAAATGTCCTGAAAGCTTGTCTCGGGATAAATTGTCATTTCTGAATTTTTGCATAGAATTTGAAAATTGCGCTTTAAGTGTTAAAAATAAGTATTTGCGACATTATTTTAAAAAAATCATCTGAGAGGATACGCTCATAAGATCATAAATCATCTTTCCATTTCAGACCTAAATTTTGATATTGCGGTAGATATTCTGAGGAAAGAATTTTTAGACAGAGATTATATCGTAAATTGTATATTCAAGTCTATTTCAAAAGCTAAGGTTTTAAGAGAGTTCTAGCAGTAATCTGTCTTCGACCGGGTGTTTCATTATTGGGAATTTTTGCCCTTCAATTGGAGCAGTTTGAGTTTAAAGTCAGACCACCCGAAAATCAATATTAATGACAACATTTGGGTGCAACTGAGACACATTTCCATGGAGGGGGTTAGCCATTTGAAGTGGGGTTGAAAAGGGACGTTTTTGCGTTCTCAATCTTTCAAGGAAGAAACGTCTTCCATAGACTGTCATAATAATAATATACGATAATTTTTACTTATAATATATTTTTTTATAATTCTAATAATCTTTTGCGTTAGATTTCATTTCTCTAAACTGATTGTACGCTGTTTTTTACAGACATTTAAATTTTGCCTTTGATTTTTACGCAAAATGTAGAAAAATCAGTTTTTTCGATTTTTCACCTTCAACGTAATTTTTTGCAGCCAATTTGGACTCAAAAACGGCACTGAAGAGTGAAGAATTATCTATAAAACAAAAAAAAAAAAAATTAATCGAAATCGGATGAAAACTGTGGAAACGCATAAACAACATCCGGTCACGCACACATTCACACACACATTTTGAGAATTATAGATATAGGTGACTTGAATGCAGTGAGAATATTTTTGACAAAAATAAAAACTCAAATTTATGAATTAAAAAATTCATTCAATTTGGATTTCTTAGAATATGATAGAGCCGGCAATAAAAACATCAGTTCTACAATTTTTGAAAAATTACCAGTAATGTTGAGAAAAGAAATCATTAGAATAGTGGGAAATAATTATTCTTCACTTAATGACATTTTTGAATTTTGATAATTATTTAGAAGTGATTAGAACATTAGAAATTATCAAACCTAAAAATAATTTCCCTTTGAAAGAAGTGTGTAATAAAACCATTGTTTCAGACAAATTAAAAAAAAAATCAGGATACCCACAAGATGGTATACAGAATTTCCACACTAATTTTTCTAACGTTTACTTTGTTTATTACAAGTGTAATTTCTGTAGAACCAATGCTCATAAATCTTATTATTGTAAGGTTTATCCAACACTTAAAGCTAAACTTCAGCAATGTGTAGCGAATAAATTATGTGTTAAATGCACTCTAGTCCTAACCATTCTGTGGATAATTGCCGTGGTAAGAAAGGACAGTTGAATCCTTCCTGGAAGTGCAACAACAAAAAAACATATAAATTGAAGATACAAGCGAACCCAGTCAGTGAGAATTTACGAAGACTAGCATTTTTGTTAAACGAGTTCACGACACTTGTATCATTACTGCAGCAAAGTACAAAGTTAGAATCTCAAGTTCTTTAACATGAAATAACTTCGCTGTAATTCAAGCTAAAATATCAACCAAAACAACTCACTCACCAACTTCTTATGGAACTTATTAAACTTATTCAATCAAACGTTATTGAATCTTACGAAAAATTCAAACGTTATGAACAATACATTCAACTACGAGCAACGAAAACAAACGGAATTACGGAATATTTCTTCTCCAACTTCTTTAAAGCTAAAAGTTTATCATCATATTTTCAGGTTTACAAGATTTTTAAACTCTCTTTCAGTGAACATTTTGAACGACAAGATAATTCAACTTTTGTGATCTCAGATAAAAAATTTTTAGTAGTAAAAACTTTAACCCAGTCAAAGGGAAGTAAGTCATTATTAAAATTTGTAAAACTGTTTCATTTATAAATATAAATATTGTACCTGTTATGAAAAGTTATTTTTTTGTGTTCTTTCTCTTGTTTGCTTTTTGTTTGCCTTACACATTGGTAAAGTAAAAAAAATGTGCGGATTGATTTATGCCGTCAATACCACTACAGATGGATTATTCTTTGCTTATAATAATTTTAAAAAGAAAGGACTAAAATGAAACTTTTTGGTTTTCTGATCTGCGGAAAAACACTTTTTGTCATTTAATTAATTAATGAGAGACGTAATTAATTTTTTGTGAAACCAATTTCTCGATATGGGGACAGACGAATTTTCAGAAGGAAAAATGCCTTTTGTAGCATTTCTGATTTTCAGTTTCCTTTGTCTTAAAATTATTTTGTGGAAATCATTTAATCAGTTGTATTGTACATTTCCTTTTCATGGCAAATATGTTCATTGTCCGGACTTTAAAGATTTATATTTTGTTTTAGAACCTGAGTCTGAATATTTTCTCCTGTCACAAGTTCAACCGATTAATTTTGAAATAAATAAATTACTTGTTTGATTTAAAATATTAGGAATCTTTGAACTCGGTTTTCATTGAATGTCAAAATTTAGAAATTTCAAGGATTCGATACAATAATATAGAATATTGTTACTATATTGATTTAATTTGGGATGAGGACAATAATCCTCAGATTTCCATTAAAAAATAAAATTGATTTAAAAAAGACGATCGGGTTTCATCATAAAGATTAATTAGACAAGGTTTAATAAAAGAATATTGTAAGATTTTTTTAAATCAAGAATTACGTGGTTTAATTAACCAATAAGAGATCGCCGGATTTTTGGGAATTAGATCTGGATACCTCATAGGATTTTCACAAACCCAAGATAGCCTTCTGTGAACAACGAAAGATTCAAACCTTTGTTTTAAAATTATTTCAGATCATTTAATCTGTTTTATGAACATTTCCTTTTCAATGAATGCGTTCTATCCGTTTTTTTTTTAAATTTATTTTTGAAACGGATATGAGACATCAACCTTTTAAATTTGGAATAAATTGCTTAGAAATTTGTCAGTTTATTCACCAAACAAAGGATAAATTAGTTCAAAAATAGGGTTGAGGTTTAATTATTTTTATCAAGGGAAAAACGCAATTAAAACTGTAAGATTAGACTGGACAAACTATTTTAAGGCGCGGATGGAATAAGAAAAAACCCTGATCGGTGAGTAACAACAAAAGAATAATTTGTTTATTTATGATATACAGTTATCAAAAAAAAAGGTCTTAAAATTTTGATAAAAGGACGATTTAATAGAGAAAGAAAAAAAAGAAAATGTTTTAAATATAAGGCTTTCAAAATTTTATTTGACCTCAGAGAGTTATCTAAGGTTTAAAATTGTTAAAGTTCTGATAGAAAACTCACAGTTCTTGTAGAGTTGGAAATTTGTTCGCAGATGAAGGAAGCCTGCAGCTAGTCTTTTTTTTCGACGACAGAAGTCCAGTGGGCCGTCAGAAGGAGTGGTGAAGGGATACAGCTTTTTGGATTTTTGAATAGTGGACCGACGTTAATTGACATTTTTAGTAGTAGTTCTTTGGTGAAAGAGGTGCCCCTAATGTCGACCTAAACAGACGATGGGCAGAAATTTCACTATCAAAATAGGACAAGGTTCTCCAAATTTATGGAGTTTTTTTGTTCCGATGGATTTTGACTTTCTATAAAAAATTGTTGTACAAATTAAAAAACCCCCCTTATTGGTCAGAAAACACATTCTTATCTCTGATAAGAATGAAGTCATTTAACAGCCGGTTTTGAAATTAAAAAGAGGTGAATAGAGGAGGATAGAAAATCATAGAGAATGTGAAGTTTAAAAATTGTTCTCAAATTAAATTCCAACAGGATCGCTATGTTTTACTAGCGGATATCAATCTTATAAATTGAATAGCGAAAAGGATAAGAATTTCTTTTTACAAAAAAAATTGGAAACCATATTTTCGTTATAAAATTTCATCTTTGGTTTCAGGCGAGTAAATTTTATTCTGAACTTTATTATTAAATTTCATGTAAATAAATACAAAGATAATTCTTGTAAAGAAATGTTGTTAAACAATTTTTATGTGAATAATCTCATTAAAACTCACTCATTTTTTATGTGAATAATCTTATTAAACCTGTATCGTGATTTTTTTTTATCTAAGTTGGTTAAAAAAAAATAGGTTCAAAAAAGAAAAAAAATTGAGTTGTTGTTGAACTTGAAAGAAAATAAAACAATATAGACAGATAAGAAGTAAACCTTTTTGTTTAATATTTTGTTTTGATACCTTTAATGTGCTATATAAAATAATATGCATACAATCATTATTTTTGAGTTAAAATAAAAATTTATAATCTGTGAATTATATTTTGTGTGTTCCACTATAACAATATATCGATAAAAAAAATCGTCAAAACTTCTTCATTTAAAAACCTCTTTTCAAAAAAGAACAGGTTTTATTTTACGTTAACAAAATCGACTGTTTTGCCTTGTGTTTTATCTTAGGGAATTTATTTATTTATGTATATTAATTTTAAGATCAAACACAGGTCAAATATTTTTTCTTCAGTGGACAACTTCTACCGTATTCCTAATATTGAAATTCTTAAAAGTTTTGTTTAAAAAAGTTAGTTTGACTCCGAACGGATATCTGTCTTCGTTACAAATCTTTGACATAGACTTTGAACAGGATAAACCAAAGAGAACGCCCCCTCGTAAACGTGATCCATTTTGGATAAAAAACATCATTTTACTGCCCCTGTAATCTTATAAATGGACGTTCGTTGATTTCATCAAACAAATTTGGACGCTTGTTTGCAAATATAAAAATTTTTTTTATATATTTATTTAAAAAAAAATTGTTGGGGTTGAATTTTAGTGTTTGGCAGCCTTGTGCGAAACGTGGAAAAGGGTAAATTAAAAATGTTTGACTGGAGTAATATTTTGGGTTTGTCCCCAAAAAAAAGGGTCCGTTCATCTACTTTTATTTAAACAGGTCGTTTACAAAGCCTAATGCAACAACGGGGTCAACCATGCGTGACGTCTCTAGTGGATATCATAAGAACTTGGTAACCCGACGTTTCAAGAAAAAAAAAGAAGAAAAAGTCCACCGCAACATCTGCGAAAAGCATCTGCAACAACTGATGATTCGCCTCAGTAAAACAAATCTGATATATTTGTATTTCTTTTAAAATTTGTTTTTGGTAGAGTGCTCCGTAGAACTTTATAAAATAAATTTGGTGTGTAGTTAGAGATAAAAAACAAACAAATAATTAAAAAAATTTGGCTTTAGATTTGAAAACTATGGCGCCATTTGTTTTTCAAATCAACCGCCATTGGGAATTCTGTTGTAGTGGACCGTGGGGGGTGAAGGTAAAAGACGAAGAACCGCGTCATAAAGAGATTTTAATTAAGTCCGTAAAACAAACAAGACCAATAATTTACAAAACAAATATATGTATTAACAAAAAGGTTTTGCACATGGACAGTGACATTGAATTTACCAGTGTATTGTGGTAATAGTTTACGTACAGATATGGTTCTTAGCGTGTTAGGAACAATTTTAGCGCAAAATTATTGAGACTCACATATTATCTCATTTGTGTTTGAGAGAAAAGCTTTTACCGGAGGTTCAAAAACGTTTTGGATCTGGTATAATGAAATAAGGCCTACGATAGAAAAGAATCGAGGCAATATTGTCGCCCACGGTATTTATAGAAAGGAAACTTCGATATCTTTTTAAGAACATTAAGGAATTGAGTAACTCCGACAGTGGAAATTTTACGGAAGTTTGCTTGTAATGAAGACAACAAGTCTATCATGATCCAGGGTTTGCAACAACTAGCATTATTCAAGCTAGAAACAGTAAGAAGGTTCGCTCTTTACCCGATGACATAAACGACAGGTTGGCTCGGCGGATGAAAGCCGATAAAAACAAAGATATAGAGTTGAAGCGAAATTCTCGTTTATCCTACGACAAAAAAAAATCCCACTAGCGTGACCGATTCACGCTGAAGATATCCAACCGATAGTAATAAGCTAGAAAAACAAATTCCGTGCTGGAAAGGAGAGTAAAATGTCCATAACGAAGGGCCAGTTTTTACCAACCAACAGATTATGTCAAAAAACAAATGGCTATCAATTATATAAATGGAAATAACTCTTTATAAATTTCATGAGGATTTTCTGTCTTTGAAATATTTTAAGGAGATTGAATACTCAGATTTCCCGACTGGTAAGTAAAGATTATAATTTGCTAAGATATTGTAGTGGATTTAGGATGGTTGCGTGAATATTTAAGATTGTGCTGCAAATAAAATATGCAATATCCACTAACATAAATTATAAGAAATGGCCAAATGGTAACGATATTAAATCACAACAAAAAATACATGTTTAAAACAACAGATTAAATTTTATATACACAATTTACAATTTCTTTGTTATTAATGATGTGCAAAAGTATATTTTAAAGAATAAGTTCTTTGCTGTTTCGGAAATGTTCAACGTCTAAAAAGTTGTCTGCCTTTGATTAAAAAGGTTGAAATTAACTTAGACAAAAAATTTTTCTTTGAAAGATATTAAGTGAAAAAGTTTGTTGTGTAAATTTTTCTAATCTCTCATAAAGAAAGTTTGTTTCTTTGGCGGCTATTTGAACTCATAATTCCCGTGTGTATCTTTTCAGTTTGTAAAGTCTTAAATGCGACGAAAATTCGTTTACTATTTCTATTTATAGTTTTTTTAACAACCAAATCGGCTCAACGGGGCTTGGTAGCTGTTGCGAATTTTTCTGAGAAATGTTGTATTTTTTATTTTTTAGCCAATAGGATTTCTTTAAACATTTAAATTAGGGATGAATTTGAGAAAGATTTTTTTTTTACGTCGGCTGAGACTACTTTTGTACAAATTTTGACTGTTTTGTTATGGAAATTTCTCGAAGCTTATTTTATATTTAACAACAAATGAACTTCAAGAAAATGTTTGAAATTGAAATGAGGGTTAGTAAAGTGGACTAACACATAAACTGCCTATTTTACGTCAAAGATATCAACACTGGCTTTTTATTTCTGGTAGATACGGGCGCGCAAGTAAGCGTCGTCCTGCCAAAAACAAAGATGCCTACGAAACAAACATTGTATAAGCTTCAGGCAACTAATGGCTCGCACATTGAACTTTACGGCGAAGAAACGCTTACGCTGGATTTAGGTCTGCGGAGATATTTTACATGGAAATTCACTATAGCACAGGTTAAAATACCTATTTTAGTAGCGAATATCAACCGCTATGCCTGAAGTGAACGGACTTCAGCATCTACTACGAAAGTACCATGAATTGTTGACACTTTTTAGCTATTTTTTCAGAGCCTATTTTGCATAATGCAAAGCATAGTATTCAAACAAGTGGACCACCCGTTTATGCTAACCCACGGCGATTACACCCAGAAAAAGCAGAGTTTCAGCATATGTTCGAGTTTGGGATAATTCGTCCGTCATCCATCCCCTACCCACTCCCAAAGGCAGAATCAGGAACATGGCGTCCTTGCGACGATTTTCGCTTGCTTAATGCACAGATTCCCCCTTATAAATATCCCATCCCACATATAAAGGATTTTGCTGCAACTTTACACTACGTGTTAGTAAATTTCTTCTTTTAATAATTTTTTTTCAACACTCCCCTAAAAAAGTGAAATAAACAAACATAGACTATTTTAGTTTTTATTTACCCTTTTTAATTAATTTTTTATATAATTTTATTTTTTTTTATTATATAAGTATAGTATAGTATAGCTGGCCACTCGTATTCAAATATACCTGTTGCAGACGCTTGCTCAGGCGCATTTGTGTTTATTCAACACCCACGAAGCCCACTGCAACAATGCTGAGCAGACTTTAGTTGCAGTTTCTGGGAAATAGCGTGTTTTCTAGCGTGAACTACAATTTGAAGGCCAGCACGCACAGTTATCGAAGTCTCGGGTTGTATGGTTTTCAGGCACTTTCCAGACGTGCCGCGCGCTGGGATCGACTCTTCCAGACAAATCGACCATGGTGAGGTTCGAACACGGGTCTCATGGTCAGAATGCGAACGTTCTAACCACTCGGCTACGTACCCATTCTCCCCTAAAAAGTGCAATAAATGAACAATTTCTTTTTAAACTCTAGAATTCATACACTCTGAAATTTGGGATGTATGAATTTTCATTTTCATGTTTTATCCATTCCACTCAGTTTCGATAACTTGGTTTAAAATTAATTTAATTAGTAAATTAAAAGGCTTTGTTGAAGATTTCTTTTTTAGCTTTCAAGTTTCTTTCAAATAAAAATAAAATTTAACTTGAAAGAAAATATTTTTTTTTTAAATTTAAAATGCGTTTTTCGGGTTTTTAGTCCATGGTGGTAGGACACGAAAAAAAAAAAGAAAAAAAAAAGACTAATAAATTTAGTGGAAATAATGGTTAGGAAGACTATGTACCAATCTTCTCAGTAGAGAGAGCCTTACTCAACTAAGCTATATTCAATACTTCGCTAAAAACAAAAGAGCATGCCTTAATGAAAAAAGGCCCCAAACGGGATTAATCAATTTTTTATCGTCTATGTTTGTTACTATTAAGAAAGTCCAAAGTATTTTTTGAATATTTTGAAATTTTTTTAATATTTTGTAATTTTTTTAATCTTTTCTAACACGTCCGAAATTCTAGTTAAAAATCTTGTTTTTTTTTGTCAGCAAATTTACATAAAATCGATTATATCAGCCGTTTTTGACAAACGGCTGATATAATCGATTTTATGTAAATTTGCTGACAAAAGTGGAATTCTCCGTTGAAAAATATTGTAAAATTCAATTATAGTTTTTTCTAAGGTTACTTGAGGAAAATTAGAAAATTTAAAGTATACTTAATGTAACTGGAAACAAACATACTTTTTTAGCAGAAAAAGTTTAGTTGGAAATAAGAGAAGCAACCGTGGCGATTGGTTTTGGAGGTATGAATTGACGTTTGCGTCAATGTGTCGAAAACTAACGTCAGGGCAATTTATCGGACAGCAGGGCAGAAGTGACAGTAATTTCGAATTTTAAGTGAACCAGCTTATTTAAGTATAAAGTAATTCTTAAAAATTAAATACTTTCAAAAGTTTAATATTTTATTGATTTTTAGGTACTTTTTAACGAAGAGATGTCCTAAGCCTGCACTGTTTCCGTCTCTAAAATTGAATCTAAAAAAAAAATTAATAATTGTAGTATGTCTGTAGAATCGTAATTCTGCACTACTGTGCAAACACCATCTGAAAGTGGATCATTATGAGATTTTGTTAAAATCTTTGCAAAGCCATCTAAAAGTGGATCACAGCGATAGTCTTGTACAAAACTAGCTCCACACATATTTTCCAAGAATTCGCTTGCTGATTCGTTCATAAACAAGCAAGTGGGAATCGTCATCCAACCACTCACATCTATTTTTCATCTCGTGATTGAGTTAAATATTTTGGAGTTAATTTTCTGGAGCCTATCACGTGTCCACCCAAGTAAATAAATTCAGCAAGCAAACTCATCTCGCTAGTGAACATCGTGACCACAAACCAGTTGTTAAACATATCCACGTCACTTTATCCTGAAGTTTTTAAAGTTACCTAATCCAAACCTTCAGACATCACTCATTCATCTTCATATTCAACTTCGCTTATTACACAGCAGAGAATTGCTTATCACTTCAAGTTCTCAATCACAAAATATTATTTCTCTTCCGAATTTGCTCAAACAATTCAACATTATCACTTGACAAAAATACAGTCAAGGGAAGACAACTTTTATTACAACTAAATTTATTCCGAACTGCATTTTAAAAGTTTACATAAATTCCACGTAAACAGATTAATATTTTTACTGACTTTATGAACTTTTTTTCACAACTTCAACATACAATCTTTCACTTAAACTCACAAACTACATTTCAAAAAAAGTTTATACAAAGATTTAAACAAACGCCAGACAGATTTTATTTACAAATCTGAATTCATTCCATCATAAATCGTTATCTTTTCTTAAGCTATATAAATGTAAATTTGTTTGTTGTTATATAATATTGTTTTATGTTATTTCTCATTTTGTTCATTGCTCTGTAATTCGTTGAAGAAGTAATTAAATATGTTGAGGATTTACGTTACTTTGAACTCTCAATCGAATTCATTCTACAAAATGTAGCTAATCCCGACGTACTTCTAGAGATGGTAACCCCAATGTTGTATTGAATAATAATCCTCTACATGTCTCTCACTGAAAAAAAAAGTTATATATAAAAAAAAATGAAAGAAAATGTTTACTGAAAAAAAAAAAAAAAGAAAATTAAAGATTTTGAAAATGCGAAGATAATGGTCAGTTAGTCAAAGAATTTGACACAAAATCAACGCAATTTATGAGGCCGGATCCTCGCTATCAGGAGAAGCAACTCTTAAAACACGGGACGTTATTTCTCAATTATATGTATTAAACATCAAAATTTACAATGGACATAGACATTAACATTTGGGATTGTGTGTGAACGTAAAGAGTTTGTATTTTGATGAACGTTCTTACGCACGTGTATGTGTATGTGTTTCATGGCGTTTTCCCACAAGTAGGCAAAACGCAGATCTCTGCGTGAGATCTTATTTTTAAGTGTGTCCGCTGAAATGCAAAGAAAAAGAGAACGAGGCAAAAAATCGCCCAGTATTTATAGTGTAGGGAGAACGTGCCTGTGATGACCATCATCACACACATACATACATACTTACAGAAATTCAAATTATACAACAACAAGCATTCATTGGATAATAATTTAACACTACTATGTAATGGACAATTTACAAATCGCAGCTATGCGACAATTTTATAATCGCTATATTATAATTTAGTCGATTTCGTGCACTTTTGGGAGAATCGGATCCCAGAAGCTTTCGTGAGTCTCCCCAAAACTTGCTTGCTGATTCGTCAATGCCAACCAATCAGATTGTCTGCACGTGAAGAATGATTCTTCCCGCACAACGCTTCGGAGCCGATGATCACCTATATAAACAAGAAATATTCTTAGATAATTAGTGAGATTTCAGTTGCCAAACGAAACCACGACAGTTGAAACCATGCGCCAATCTACTCACTCACACCACCACTCACATGCTGAATATTCCTTACACTCACATAATCTTTTCCTTACACAGCAAAACTGTTGAAAACATTTATTACCAGAAACTATCACAACCTTCTTTCTTTCAGTGAACTTAAAGAGAGATAACTCTTGTTTTACTCAATGCATCCTTTCTTTCACATCCTTGTTTGTACATCTTGTTAAATACAAATTTTATGTGTAATGATGTATTTGGCTTATCCTTTTCCCTTCACGTTAGTTTGATTTCCTAATCTAAGTTAAATTAATGTGGTGAAGTCCGCCACAAACCCTAGTGAACAACTTGGACAATTAAGGATGAGTTAACTCCGACAGTTTTACCGGAAAGGTTTTAATTACATTTTTTTTTTTGGCATATTAAAAAAAGTAGTGTAAAATAGAAACGCTTCGCAGATTGTAATAAACTGTAAAAATAGATCTTTTAATAAGGGCATTTTCAGAGATACACATATTCAAACTTAATTTTAAAATATTCAACAACTTTATCACATTTTATATTTAAAATTGAAAAAAAGGAAAACAATTATTGTAAAAATTCATTTATCAACAAAGAAATACTTTGCTTCAGACAATAATATCCTTATTATTCATCAAAGCCATTAAATGTTTTTTTTTAATTAAATAATGTCTTAGCTTTATTGGGTTTTGTATTTTGCAATTCAGAGCTAAAAGTTCGGGTAGAAACGCTTCTCGATTTACAAAAAACATCGATGTTTTATTCTTCAAGACTTCTGCATTTAATTAAAAAAATTACAAAAATACACATATTCGAGTTTTCATAAAATTAAGTAAAAAAAATATTTTTACCATGACTTTCTAAAAAAAATAACATTTTTAAAATAATTTCATTTATTTTTTTATAAGTTCCGAAAGTTTCATTAAAATCCGACAATTATTTGATTTTTGCAAGAATTTCCAAATCAATGTATTTTTAAACTGAAAAAAGCGCTAAAAAACTGACGTACCCCCACCCCCCACACACCATAAAAAAAGATTTTCACCCAAAATTTCAAACGTGCTAGATAAGAAGGAATAAAATATTTTAAAAAATAATTTAAAAATACTTTGGTCTTGCCTCTTATGACCTGCTTTGTTTTATTTTCAAATTACATCTTTTCAGCACAGAAGCTAAGTAAGACAACCTTGGTTCAAATTGTTTTAAATAAACACTATAATTTCTGATTTTCTTAAAATAAGTTTTGAAAAAATGATAATTGATTTCTAAAAGAATTTCAAAATGAGATTTTCATCTTTTTTATAAAATGGAAAAAAAAAAATGGATGGCATAATCAATTATCTGTCAATTTTGCTGACTTAAAAAAAAAAACAAGATTTTTAACGAAAATTTCGGACGTGCTCAGAACGATTAAAAAATGTAAAATACACCCCCCAAAATACTTTGATCTTTCCTCTTAATAACATGAACATTTAGACGATAAAATTTTGTTTTCGTCAAGTTTGGTGTCTTTACTCTTTTTTAGCGATCTCATGAAGGCACCTACCTCTTATTAATAACATAAAATTTTGTTTTTATTAAGTTTGAGGTCTTTTTTCATCATATTATGCTGTTTTTTCGGCGAATTATTGAACATAAAAAGGTATTCATTTACCCAACCTCCCGACAAGGCCAGTTTTTAACGTGGGGCGTTCTGAGCACGTAGGATCGGGCAAAAAAAATTCCCGTAGAACCCGTACACGTGGTCGGGTTTGTCTATCTCCCCAGACGAGACTCTACTTGAGATTTACTGAGCCAGGTTGTGACACATTACACAAAGTCTGTTTTTAACGTGGGGCCTGAGTGGAAACACTCGTGCCGCTGGTCTTATTTAGCTTGTCTAATTGATAGCTGGTCTTAGCTTTTCTAAGCTGGTTAAAGCTCGTCTAAGCTAGTCATAGCCGGTCATACCACTGCTTACGTATCAGATGTAACGCAACGGTGTGAAAAGGGAACGCAAGGGAGGAGAGAAGGCCTCCGGCACGGAACAGACCCCAGCATCCATCCCGACGGGAAAAATCCACTTCTCCTCTCCTGCCAATCCCCCCGAAAGTATCCGGGAGGAAAGCCCCCAGACGAGACTCTACCGTTTAGCATAGCATCGATTCCTCTCCGTCCGGTGGCAGAGAGGTCGACAAGAAGATTTCAACTAATTAAATGTCTTGAAAGTTGACATTCGAAATCCTGTTGGAAAATAATACGCTGTTATTCTGCAAAAACATACTTATTGATATTTTTATTGAAACATGAATAAAATATTTTAAAGTTATTTCAATATTTTATCTTTCTGACTTTAGGAAAATAATTAATTTTTAATTAGCAAATCGGGAATCTGTGCAGCAATAAAAGTCATTTCTTTCAGAAGGAACTAAGCGAATTGAGACACCTTTTACTACGCATGCGTACAATGCAATTGGAAAAACCCAGGACTCAAAATAAAATAAAGATGATGATTTAAATTCTTGTTGATGTGGGTTTGGTTTTTCCTAATTTTTGTTAGAGTCACACACTGAAAAGGATAAGAAATAAGAAGCTCTTGTTTGAGAGAAAATTATTTGTTGGTGAGTAACTAACAACAAAATTGTATTTATTTTTCTTTCTCTTTAATATTCAGAGACGAGACGCAACAGAAAATGACAACAAAACATCGAAATATTTAATTCCATTTTTTTAACTGTTAATTCTGCCAATTCTTTGTATTTTCTATTATAAATTAGAATTAGCTGGTCAATTAATTTTAATTTTTGAGTGGTCTCATATCGCGGAAAAATATCTTAAAAATATTTCATTCATCTTCTTTTTGACTTAATTGAAATTGTCGCATGAAATAATAAATGAAACAATAATAATTTATTTGAAATAATATAAAAAAAATACACAATTCGTAACTAAAACTCGGAATTTAAAAATTATCACCTAAAGGCTTAGCCTTTAGGTGATAATTGAGAGTGGAGGCTATGGTAACACCAGTTTTGAACGGAATTACTTATGAAACTCAGTTTTTTTTTATTTACACGTAAATAACTGAAAGTAATGTAACCGGTCGTGTTAAGTGAGGAAAACAATGTTCAAAGATTGATTTCACTGTTTATCCTCATACTGAACTGAAACTGCAGCTTCGAGAAGGTGCTATCAGTCGTGGTTAATTTTTGTAATTTAGAGAATATGAAATGAGAGATTAACCAATTCTGTAAAACAAAAACAAAAATGTGCTTTATTTTGAAGGAAGTAATGGTTAATGAGGGTTTCTAAACTCACGTACTTGTAAAAATTCATCTTTGTTATTTTATCATCTGCTACAGCCGATCCTAAGGTCATTCATTATGTTCTGGGGAAAAAAAGTGATACAATTTAAATTCCAATTCGAATAATTCTTGCGAAAAAGAAAGTAAAGAGTAAAGCCACAAAAAAACAGTAACTTAAAAAAGTGGTTTTACTTTTACTTAAAAAGAGTAAAAATAAAAAAGATATGTATTTTATTTTTAGTTATTTATTTATTATTTTCATTCTTCAGTGTTCAGAAAATGTCATTAACCGATTTTCGCAAGTGAAAAATGAAAATTCTTTTGGATGCCTGTTATTAAATTAGCTTTCGTTATTTACTTTTATTTACTTCATTTTTTCACTATTTGAAATTATGCCTTATTTAAAAAAATAATCAAATTTTGATATGGGTGTAGAAAAATGAAACAAAGTTCTTGTGTCAAAAATACAGTCTTGAAATGTCTATGTTTTTGATTGCCATTTTTTTCTTTAATAAGTAAAAAAGGCGAACAAATGATTACTAAATAAAACGAAAAGTTTTCATCAAGATCTCGCCCACCATTCCATTTTAGATCAGAAAATTCTGTTTTTTTTTTTTAATTTCTAAAAAATAAATACATGACTAAAACTTGCAACCCTTTGCTGAAGGTTCTTTTTTGTGCCGTGTTCCTTCAAGAATACAGCGATCATGGCTTCTTTGCAGATCTTCCTATTCTTTGTAACTCTTCTTAGTAGTGTTTGCTTTTTCAATATACTACTCACTCCCTGAACTGCCATGCTTGTTAGGTAGATTACTTCTGGTTTCGCCTCTATTTCTCTTAACTTCATGTCCTGTTAGTATCAAATTTTGCCAGCCCTCTTTCCTCATTTATGTGTTCGAGAAATTTCAGATATCCTTTTCTGAGTATAGACGTCTTTCTGTTGCCATTTTCCTTAAAATTTCCTCACATTCTCCATCTATAGTATTTTCAGTATCCGTCTGTAGAACCATATCTCTGTTGCCTCAAGTTTCCTCTTCATCTGTGAGGAAATTATTTACGCTATTTACATGCTGAGTATTGTCCTCATCAGCCGTTTTGATCTTCAGCCTTTATCAATGTGTATGCCAATCTGGCAACCTACAGGGGGTTCTGAACCCTTTATTTAGTATATGGGTGTAGACTGTTTGAATTTCACTGTCTGTTTTTGTTTTTAGTACTGATCAGTTATTACTCGCACTGTTTCCACTGCATCCAAGTACATACTACCTGGTCCAGGGATTGAACTCACAATTAATTACTATATCACCAAATTGTGAGGAAATTGTCCAACATTTGCTGTCCTATAGGAGAAATGATATTACATAGTAGTTCAGGACTATTATGAAATCTTCCTATCTTATAATGCATTTTAGCTTTATTTTCTCTTTTTTTTTCTTCTTTTATCATTTCACCTCAAGCAAGGCAATGAAGCCACTAAAGGTGAAAGGGGTTAATGAGAGTGAAAGAAAGTGAAAACGTCATTGAGGAGAGTGAACAAAGAAAAAGATTCAAAAAAAGGAGATAGAAAATGACAGGTGACATTGTATTTAAATTATTGAAGATGGGAAAGCAAGAAGCTGGAAGAGAATTCCCCAAGTAAGAAATGCAAGCCAAAAAACTTAGAATGTGTCTTTCACTATTCCAATGCACCTTTGGATTTGTGCCAAATTTTCCATCATCTGTTAAAAGACCTCCCAAATAGTTAAATTTTAGTACTTGCCTGATTTTTGACCTTGTTTATGCATTCCTTATGCTTTTCTTCCTGTCTGTCCTCACCAATTTTCTGTTTCAAATTTTCCTTAACTCTGTCAGGTATTAGGGATTTTCATTTTTCAGTAAAGAATTGTTTTCCCCCAATTTTAGTATAGATTTCTGTTTTTGCTCCATCATAATATTTAGTGGGAAAGTGTAACAATAAATGTTATTAAAACAAGAAAAGGAAAATGAAAAATTTTACTAATAGGAATATCCACCCACTGGATAGGTTGCTTCAGCCAGCTTGATAGGGTTTCATACTTCATACTTCCAGCCCTTAATCTAACAGTCTAAAAGTTGATGAGTTTCTGGGACAACCCTTGCAAATATTCTACAATCCTAAACAAGAATTAAGTGAAAATGGCAAAAAAAAACAGAAAAGTAGCACCACAAAGTCATCTGGAGACAAAAATTTATTTTATTGTTTGGTCATTTTATTGAAATTATTAAATAACATCTTTCAAAAATTTCTAATTTGTAATATTTGGCTTTCTGAAATGACAAACTTCCCCACTTCTGTCAACATGTGTGATAGGAAAAAGAAAGGATAAAACAAAAAGACAAAATCCTCCCCTCCCCACTACTACCACCTTTCTTTTATTATTATTAAATCAAGCCCACTTCGTAAAACTTGGTTTCTAAATACTGTAAACTGTAAGGAGACAGTAGGTAAATATATTACTGACTTTATCCTTTGATGTTTAGACAAATGCAGTAACAAATTAAAATGGCAAATCTGAATGTTAGAAAGAAATTCCATTTCAAAATTGTGATTTTCATTTCAAGTAGGCAATTCTGTTTTAACGGAAAATACTTAAATTGTTAAAATTGTGAAAAATAATCAAAAATTTGTTAATCGTCCAATTCACACTCCTCCCCAGGCTTTTGAACAGGATTAGAGGTTTTATCTCTCATTTCCTGTTTAGGATTGGGTTTCTAGTTCCTTCTAAATTCTACTTCTAATGTCTCCACCTAAACTCTGAAACTGGTACTATTTTATTGGGTTTCTGTTTCTTTCAGTCACTTTCACTTTCTTTACTTCACTTTCACTTCCAGTAACCCCTTGCATCTTAGTGGCATTATTACCTTGCTTAGGGTGAATTAATAATAAAATACATTGTGTATTTTCAAAAACAAATTGGAAAAAAAAAATATATATATATATATATATATATAAATATATTTATATCAATAGTTTATGAAAACTAGGTAATCCGTTATCCTCCCCATTATATATATATATATATATATATATATATATATATATATATATATATATAATTTAAATAAAAACAGACCACTTTAAGGTTCCATGTAATAAATTATTTCACTTTTAAAGGACTGCGGATCATCAGACTTTACTTCCAAAGGTTGAAACAAAAAATGAAAAGAAATTTACACATTTTTGACGGGCTGTATTAAGCATATGTAAATTAACGAAATCTCAATTGGAAGTGTGAGTTCAAAATTCTTTATAATATGGAGGTAAATTTTTAAATTGATATATATTACCCTTTAATAATCATTGTTGATTATAAAATATTTAAATTGGAAAAATTTTTGATATTTAGGTAGGTGTATATCAGTACATGGGTACCTGTATGAGTGATTGCACATGTAAAGGTAAAGGAACGTATGTATATGTGAGATGTGCATGGGTGTGTATACAGTATATGACAGCAAGATCTTTATTATTACCTTCAAATATTACCCCATATTAACTTAACTAAAATTTAAGTAAAAGAGATTGCCTATCTAGACACAGTCAAGAGTTAAATTCATGAACAAAATTCAAACAGATAGAGATGTCAACTTAATCAATATTAAAAAATTTTTTAAAAAGATAAAAATGATTACTAGAAGTAAACTTATATTTTAAAATAAAATTTTATTCTTTTAATGTACTTTTTATGAATATTTTTCTAATTAACTATTTCATAGAAAATCCCCTAAATTTTTAAAAAATTTAAATCACTAATAAACATCAAATTAAATTCTTTGTAGACAGTTTAGACATTCAAATTTATATCAAACATTATAATCTTTATGAACCTCCAAAATAACACTTTCAAAACAAAATGACAGCGTCTTTTGCTAGCCATTTTTTTTTTTTTTTTTTCCAAAGAAAATTAGTGACTCCTTCTCTCATAACTTCCTCCTCTCTTTTCCTTTTTATGTTTTTTTTTTTCTCCTCTACCCCTTCGATATTAATATATAACTTCTGTTAAGTTAACCGTTTAAATGTGTCAATGTCTGGACCTCAAATAATTTTAAGTATAAAAGAATAGAAATTTTAAATTACATCTAACTCACTCATGTCTTCTCTCTTCTCCCCCCTCACTTCGTTAATTTACATATGCTTAATATGGCCTGTCAAAAATGTGTAAATTTCTTTTCATTTTATATATATATATATATATGCAATTACAATCAATCAAGTATTAATCTATATCTACTAAAATTAGTTATCAGGAACTGATGAATAATATATCTTTTGTTCTATTTTGTCATCATAATAAGTTTATAAAAAGGTTTGCTTAAAATATTGTACATTCGGAAAATAATTAGACAAATCCTGATTGGTCAGAGTACCTACAAAGTATTGAATAAAAGAATTTCACTTGCGTAGGCAAATATTATTTACAATTCTTGCAATCATGAGGAAGCTATGCCAGAATGCTAATCAAGGAATGATCACTTTTAGTTGGACCCATGGAGAGAAAGTCTGTTGTCATGGAGGCCGGAAACTTTCTGTGATCCCAGTATAGACATTACTGAAGAATATAAAATGGTAACCTAAGTAATTTAACAATTAAAGAAATGGATTTTCAATTTTTATCATAGGTTAAATGTAATCTTTTCATTGGTGATTTCAAAAACTGAAAAGTAATAGCTAATGAACATTATGTATATAGAAATTTATAATAGATAAACTATAATTTAAAACCAGTATTAATGGGTTTTTTCCTTCTCTGAATTTGTATTTGCTTCTTGTAAATAGGTGTCATGAAATTTCACTTAATGTAATCTCTTCTTGTATCATGACATTTCTCCACACCTTGTAGACGTTATTGTGAATGAATGACTAATTGAAATGCAAATTGTTTTCATCATGGCAGTTACTTTTAGGGTATCTTGCTTATGGTTGCATCATGTTGAAACAATGTTTCCTGTATGATCACTATGAAGTTAAGGAATGTTAAGCCTGGTCAGTACCAAAAATAAAATATTCTTACAATCTAAAAATAATTTATGGCTTTAAATAATCTGCAATGAGTTGATTACCCATAGAAAATGAATCAAAAATTTATGACATCTTGCAGGTAAGGATTTATATATTGAAATAATAGTTTTAAAAATTTGCATTCTTTTTTTTTTTTTTTTTTTTTTTTATATGTTCAAAAATCTTTTTTCCCCTTTTTAATCAACTCATGTAATTTAGTAGGCTTTAACTTTGAAAAATTTTAAAATTTTGGCCCTTCCCTATAACTTCTGATATCATATTGGCCCTCCCTTATCATCCATATCAAATTTTTGTGTCTATTAGTCATGAGAAAAACTTAGTCACAAGTGTTATTGTTACTTATTCACTTATTAGTTCTTTATTATAAGAAACTAAAATGAATTTAGAATGAATTCTTACTATGAGTGATTCCCAAAATAGCTGTTTCTTGATATTTGAATAATAGTGCATGAAAGGCTAGTATTTCTTTATAATAATTTATAGAGCTTCATCTAATTAAAATTTAAGATAACTTTACTAAAGTATGGAAGTGTCTACAGTAAAGATTAGTTATGGGTAATATTGGACATGAAGACTGTATGACACACACAGTGAGTTTGCAAGCAAAAATTTGGTATTCTTAGAACATTTCCCATTTCAGAATTAGTCTAACTTTTTTCCAAACTCCAAATATTTATCAAGTTATAATCATTTGAAGTTTAATAAAATTGATTTTTATATTTTTTCCTGGTAGATGATTTGTTCTGGTCAGTTATTATTTTTCCAATTTTTTTTTTTTTTTTTTTTTGCTCGGAAACTCATTGGAATCTTGTTGAAATGAATGTTATGAGACACTGGTTTAATTTGCTATTCTTTTTCAAAAATGACCTATATCAAGTTGATTTTGGGGACCCTACATCATAAAATTCAGTTAACACAATTTTTTTGCATTATCTTGACTACTTTTTTCTCTGACTTCTTAACTTGGAATAATGCTAACAAAAAAATGACCAAGATATTTTTTTCTCCTCTTTCATGTAAATTCCCAAATATTCAAAATTTAAATCTGCAAAATGTAAGAAAATTGTTCTTGGGTTGATATTTAAAACATACTCTGTTCCTTTCGTACATTGAATTGATGACTACTTGCTTTTGGTACCATATGTTGTGTATTAAATATCAGTTTTCAGCATAGCTTTCTTTGTATTTAGCAGAAAATCATGATCTGGACCTCTGTTCCTGTGTTTTTGTGGGTGCTGAATCCATTTTTGATACTACTCCTACCACTTACACACCAAAAAAGTAGTCTAAATGAGTTAAATGAAAAATTTAATCCTTTTTAGAGATTTTGGCTTTTCACTGCAGACCAGGATTTCTAGACCTAAGCTCTTGTTTTTTTTAATTAGAAATGTGAAAGGTTTGTTTTAATCTTCTTCCTAAGTACAGATAACATTAATACAGTTCTATAATTGAGCTGAAACTCATTCATGAGGCTCAAAAACAACAAATGTTCACTTGGATCTATTGTGTAAGCCTGTTGTGGCAATGACTTTGAAAATGTTTGATGATTTGAATAATGCTATTCAACAATGGTATAATGAACTTGCTCATCATTGCTTTAAGGCAGACCCTCTCATGATTATATATTGCTTTAATAATATATTTTGGTGATTCAAATGTGTTTGCTATGGCTGTTTTTTTTTTTTTTATTAGAATTACTTTGGCCCATTCTTTGCAAATCACCTGATAGATTTAGCTTTTAAGAATTTTTTTACCTTTTTGTTTTTCTCTCTAATACTAAAGAATAAAATGTACATGGAAAAATGTCTTCTTTATAACCATGAATGATAAAGTTTAAATCAATCATTTTAAGAAGAGTCATTATTGTAAGAGTTGTTTGGATAATTCAGTTTTTGAGTTCATTACCTCTTTCTGTAGAAAAGAAACCCTTCCCTTTCCTTATAGATTTTAGACTCAAAAAAGGTTCTATAATGCATTGGCCAAAAATGTTGAAGCAAAAAGAACAAGTTTTATAATACAGTCAATCCTTGGAAAGTTTAGCTTTGATTACTTAGGATTTCTTTGTCTCAGAATCTTGTTTCTTCCAACTTTTGAAAATAATCCAATTTCTGTCCATTTCTTTTTAGATTATTTTAACGGAAACTTTGCCAACAATTGACCAATAGTCAATGTTTGGTTTCAAATGGTTGCTGTCATTCTATCACACACACACACACACACACATTGCAATAAAACAGTTTTTCATCTGATAGTTATTTCTGTCCATATTTGTGAGATGAGGTATTGTAACTATTTACACTACTTACATTATTCGGATTGTTGTCCTCATTTTTATTGGCAAATTCATAGTATTTTGACTGTTGTGTGCTCCAGCCTTCTTCAGGTTATATACATTGGAATTTCAAACCGATGTCTTTATTTATAGTCCCCAGGGGTAGATTGTTCTAGTTCCACATGCCATGACTTTTCTAGATAGCTGTTTCTTTTAATTCCCTTTAGTAACTCAAGTCTTTTTTTTGTTTACCTCTGCTCAAAGTATTGAAGTCAAAACTCTTTGAGTCTTGTTGACTGAATAAAGGGTTTAGTTTGAAATTCCAATATGTATCACCTCAAGAAGGCCATAGTGTACAACATCCAAAACATTGTAAATATGACAATAAAGATGAAGACAACCATTTGAACAATGTAAATAGTTTCATAGCTATGTTATCATTTTAAGAAATAAATATGCAATCCCTTGCTCACTCTTTCTCTCAAAACCTTTTTCTTTTTTGTCAATTTTTCCTAATGGGAAGCAGTTGGTTAACTTATTTATGCCATTCATTTAAAAGAAAAAGTTTGAATTTCTTTCAATTTCAGTTTTTATTCTTCTTTGCAGATTTTATTTTATTGAGACATCTATAATGACAATTCGAAGTCGTCATTGCTGAGAACCTTTTGGGTAAGTTTGAGTTAGACTTACTCTTTACTTATCTCTTTTTATTACAACTTTTATTTATTTTTATTTGTATTTGTATATTTTATTTTAAAATCAACAATTCAGGAGAGCACGTCCCCCTTTGTTTCATAGGTTGTGGAATTAACCTTTTTTTAATTATTTTTTTTATTATTATTCCAGTCTTTTTTCCTTCCCTCATTTGTTCAAATTTCTATCCCTTTCCCAAAATCCAAATTTTTTAATAAATTTAGTAATTAATGCCATATTATGAAAACACACTTCTATTTTTTTTTAAATGACAACATTAATAGTATTTTCAAGAATATAAAAAATCTTTAAAAATGGAAAGGACTTTCATTTTCTCCAATTTTTGATATTGATATAAATAAAAAAAAATAAAGGTAGACTTATCTTTTCATTGAATTTAGCAGTATCAACTGTTTACTAGCAAGTTATATGAAATTTGTGTGTGTGTGTATATATATATATATATATATAATGTGGCCAAATGGGTAGAATGCTTGCTTTTCAACCATGAAATTCTGTTTTAAATGTCAGCATGGTCAATTTGTCAAGAATATGTCATTGGCCAGGGGAGGTGATCCCAACCTGCAGAACCTTTTCAAAAGTGCTTTTAAATCATACTACAGGGTAACCCAATCCTTCAGAGTAAATTTGAATAAATGGAGTTGTTTGAAGGCTGTAGATGGCTGTGCTAGCACAAAGTCACAAATCATTTTAAGCAAGGATTTGAACATACTCATTTGAACTGTTGAACACACCAAATGAGGCACTCTTTCCCAGAAACTGTAACTAAGTTCTGCTCAACATAGTTGCAGTATAAACCACAGATGGTTTTTGTTGAACAAATATAAATGTGCCTGAGCAGGGATTGATTAACCATGCTAGCAGACAAGGTGCCCAGAAACAAGTAACTGGTAATTGTGTGTGTGTGTGTGTGTGTGTATATATATATATATATATATATATATATATATATATATATATATATATTGTAATGAAATGTCCCACTTTCCTATCGCCTATTGTGGTTTGACTATATCAGTAGATATATATAGTGTGCACAGGATATATCTGGCAGACTTGCTTCAGGAATTACTAGCTTGCTAACCGATTCCCTGTCTTTCAGTTGTGTATTCTCTTTTACAATAAGCATATCTTTCTTTCATCTACACGTGTCTTGCTGTTCCTCTCACTCATGTACCACCTTTATTTGCAACCTCGTTAAGGATACAATGTGTGTATGTATGTGCGTGTGTGTGTCTCTCTCTCTCTCTCTCTCTCTCTCTATATATATATATATATATATATATATATATATACACACACTCAATTTCGGTTGATTCACTAAAGACTAGAAAACAATGACTATCTTTAGTAGCATCTGACCAGTTTTATCCTGTAGTACTGTTGGTCATATTTATCATTAAAAAGATGAATAGGAGAAAATCTGATATGAAAATTATTTTTTTCCATCATATAGAAACAGTTTTTTTTTTTAAATTGTCTACATTTAAATACTATTTTTATCCATTATTATGCAATGGTGTTGTTGCCATGACTAATGAAGACACAAGAACTAATTGCTCATTACTACATCTCCCTAGGAAAAGGAAAATTCTGATTTAAAACCTGCAAAAATTTCAGCACCTGATATGTGGCAAGCAGTGCACCAGTACAGGCTATGCTTATTTTATGGATAGTGTTCATTGTGCTGCACAGGCAGTGACCACTATAAACAAGTCATTAGCAGATTGTTCAGTAAACACCACAAACATTACTGTAGCATTGAAAGGATAGTGACAGGGACAGGTTAAAGATGTCACTAGAGGTTCCCAGCTTGAATTTTACACAAGGGTAGTGATGTGGCAGTTGATCCTCAACTACTCTAGTGAAATTGCTCAACCACATGTTCATCTGTCTAAAAGTTTGCAAAACACCTGCAGGCCTTGGGAGACATATGTGCATCCAAAGAAGATGAGACCTCTTTATTTTACTGAGCTCTTATTTATCATCCATGATTAGAGAATCCAGCATATATATCTCTGTGGTCGGGCTTGTTGAACTCGGCCGGAGTCAATCAACATTCAAGTATATCTATTTCAAAGCAACAAAAATCTTTTGTAGTGCGTGGTTTTCATTCTTGACTTCAGCTGGATCCCAAATTCCAAATATTGACCTAACACAATACATTTAGTTGATATTGTTCATAAAAGAAGACAGAAGAAAGAAAAAAAATCAAAGAAATAAAGTAAGTAAAAAAAAAAAAAATTAAGCCAGTCATATTGCGTAGGTCTTCTTGGCCCTATTTGAGCTGGCCAGTCAGACTGTGTAGGTCTTAGCCCTATCTGAGCTGGAGACAAATCTTAAGAGGCAATGTATTTCTATAAATAATCTTTTAATTGGCACTGGTGGGAAAATATGCAACCTCCTCTGCTATTAAAAAGGTTACATTTTTTTATAGGTAAATAAACTTGAAAAAAATATTAATGTTGTCTAGTTTAAAAATAAATATTTGAAATGTAGATTTATTTAAAAAAACAAAAATAAAACAATGTCACTTTTAAAAGCTGTAGTTTTAGTACCCAATACATTACCCAGGTTTGCTACCACTACTTCCCAAAGCTACTTCCCTTTGACCTCCAACCTTGGCACTCATACCAAAACTTTCCTTTTAATCTTTTATCTTTGATTCCATTCCCCAAAATTCAGTCAATCCAAAGACTGTTGGATGTTTTCCTGTTCTCCTCTTTTGTTAACCACTGCAGTTATAGATTTCTTTTCTTTATTTTTAGAATTAAAATGACCCAGAAATCCAAAGATAGCTACTTTATCCTCCTTGTACTGAAAACCGGGCATTGGAAAACATTCCTTGCTCGTATGAAACAAACCATAGACTTGTTGCCTGGTGAATTACTGAAGGGTTCACCAAATGGGGATGTTCTGCAGCTGCGGAATCTCAACGACGAGGACCCTGTTGAAGTGAAGTGCAAGAAGCAGGATGTGCATCGCTTGAGGATAGCTGAGTTTAAACTCTTGGTCTCAATTGCATCTTGTGTGGAACGATTGAATGTGTACAAAAATGAAGAGTGGCTTAAGGAAGGAATCATACTGAAAGAGGAGGATTTGGTCACAGTTACCATTCGCAACCAAAAAGTCAGCGGCAAGATCAAGTACAAAGGGTGCCTATCAGACCAGCAAGGAATAATATTTGGAATTGAACTGAATGTAAGTATCTGTTGCCAATAGTAATGGCTTTGGAAGGCAGGAATTGTTTCATTTTGGAATTCTATGCTTTGCCTTTCTTCCTGCAGAAATTCAAGCACAAAAATGACTAACAGAAGTAACATCTGTCTTTTTTTTTTTTCGCCTTCTTTAACCAATCACAACTGGTGGTGGTATGACTCTTATCCCTTCTTGCACTTTTTGTCTAATCTCTGCTACCATAGCTGTTTTGTCTGATCTCCGCTGCCATAGCTGTTTACATAGTGAAATTGATCTTAAAAAGAAGTTCATTTTGTTTTTTTTTGTTAGCAATAACTAGTTTCAGGATATGATTTCATGCACACACACAGCCCAATCAAATGAACAAGCATCAGAGTCTAAGAACTTTCCAGTGCTCCTTTGTGTGTGCATAACAAATGGTTAATATGTAAGGTAGAGCTATGCATAAATCAACTGGCATTAAACCACTATGAAAGCTGTGAACAGAAAGCAATAGGTACATCTGCAATACTCCTAACAGCCAGAACAGTCTTTTATATTGAGTACATTCATGTCAAGGGCAAAAATCCAAAAGAAATTCACTATGAATTTGTTGCCGTGTATGGCAAATATATTATAAGCAAGAAATGTGTATTGATATGGTTGGGATGTTTTGTTTCTTCCACAATGCAGTCCTAATTCGAATCCTTCAGGTTCTCATCAATTTGGGCCTCTGAAATCACATTTATTTGGAAAGCAGTTCCACAAAGATGACATTGTTACTGCAGACATGCAAGGGCGGCTCCAGTCATTTAGCACCATGTTCATCAAAGATAGTTTTTATATGCTCAGTTACTGATTACTGTTACATCAATCTTTATAACAATTAATTGGAAAAATAATATCATAACAATGTTGATAATATATGAGCAAGGTTTCATTTGTATAGTAATAACATGTTTGCTTAGTACTCTGAAGTGTTTAATAAAAGCGGTGGGGGGGTCTTAATAATCAGGAGTGTCAGAATTTTTCTTAATATGCAATAAATGGTGGGGGCTTTTAATAAAAGTGGAGCTGGAAAATCATTTAAAAGGTAAAAAAGAGTAGTCTTAATAAGCTCAGATGGTTGGAAAAATCCCCTTAAAGAAATAAATGTTGTATCCCCCACCCCTGTTCTATTAAGCACCTAAGAGTAAACATTTGTACCTTACTTTTTAGGCATCTCTCATACACATAGATATACAAACATACGCAGGTTATTCCATATACCATATCTTAGGCCCATGGTTACCATCTTGTGTTTTGTTTTAATTTTAGTAGGTGACACTTTTTTCCGTAGACAAATCAAAAATGTTAGCTTGATTGAAGAAATGGTTCAGAAGTCACAATTAATAGAAATGTACTTTCAATCAATTATGCCATAATGTAGCTTCCCTGTGCCTTTTCTATAAATATTTTCATGGTAATTGTTCTAATACCTTTCATCTTTGGCACCTTGACTTTATGAATTCAAGTGCAGTACTAAGTTGGAGCTAGGTCTCATCATTTTGCAGTTAAAATGGCTGAATGTAACCAAAATTTCTCTATTAACAGTTTCTTCTCTTGCACTTCTCACTTGTGGAACTCTCTTCTGGCTTCTTGCTTTACAGTAAACTTTCACCTTCAAAAATTTAAATGCAATGTCAATAGTTATCTTTTGTCTTCTTAATTCCTGTTCTCTCTTCATAATAATGTTTTCTTTTTCTCATTTTTTCACACACAGTAAACCATTGTATCTTGGTGGCTTCATTGCCTTGCTTGGAGTGAAATGATTTAAAAAAAAAAAAAAAAAAAAGAAAGCTTCAGTTTACCTTCTGTGGGTAGCATGCACGATTTTGCCATCTTTAGCACTTCATAGCTTTTGTATTGAACACTTAAATGGTGGGAATAATCAATTGATGTTTCATTAGATTTGAGCCTGGTCAGTATCTAGATGCATGACTGCTGTGGAATACCAGGTGCTGAAAGCTTGGATGTGTGGGTGGTGTAATGAATAATAGTTCAGAATTGTTAATTGAAGAGCCAAGTTCCAATTCCAGTTGGGCTCGTTATATTCACTTATGTGCAAATGCCCTATGGAAAAGTATGAAACTACCTCTTCTCCTCATCTCCAGCTATGGGTTTAGAAAGACTTGTAAAACTAAATTATTTTTATCTAAAAAAAAATTCTTACAATCTAAAACTGTTTTCTGGCTTTAAATAACCTGCAATGGGTTGATAAGCCATAGAAAATGAATCAATCAATTTAAATAATCAGTTCTGGTTAGCTGCTTTTTTTTTGCTTCATTTTTGCTAGGTAAGACATAGGAATTTTGTTGAAATGTTATTAGTGAAAGATAGGCTTATCTAGAGATTATTTTTTGAAAAATTACCTATATCAAGCTAGTACTGAGCCCTTTCAACACATTTGTCAAATTAACATCATTTTTGCTATATTTTACCTGCTTATTTGTCTCTGACCAACCAACTTCAAATAGCATTAACCAAAAAAATGTTGAAGACCAAGTTTTTTTTCCCTTTTTTTTTTTTTTACAGTAATGTCCCCAAATGTTAAAAATATTTAAATCTGTAAAATTTAAAACATACTCAGTTCCTTTCATACATTAAATTGATCATTACTAATAACATTGACTAACAAAATCCCCATTACAAAAAAAATCAACTCAATATACATATTTTCCATTAAAAGACTTCTGGAGAGAAAAAAAACAGATACACTAATTCATATATAGGTCATACTACCACTAATCTTTCAGGCAGTCTAATTTGCTACTTGTATATTCCCATGTAAATTCAATGAATCATAATATAATGACACCCCTCATTAATCAAGACATATACTGACATACCAAATGTATGATAGGAGCTTCGTATCATGTGAAATGCCATCTAGTCCAGCAAAGTGGAGCAGCTCAGTTCCACAAGTAGTCTGAAAACTCTGGAGAGATGTTTAGTCATACTGTCTTGATAGCTGTCCAGAGCTTCCTGATATTTGTAGGTGTAAAATATTGGCTGTAAATAGGCTTCTCTGCCATTTCCAATGAATGCATGATTGGACACATTTAATGGTCATACCATTTGTCAGAAATTTCCAGAATGTTCCTCACTGCAATTCTAGGCCCCAGGGATACTGTGCATTATCCTGCTGAAAATATAGACCTGTTAGGTCATCATGTACAGTTTGTGTAATAACCTGCAGCTCAGAGAAATTGGCAAGTCAAATTCATTACATTCACTTTTACACAAATACATGTGGAAAAAGTATCACATTATCCCTTCTCTCCCCAGCTCTGGGTTAAATAGCATGGAAAACTAGACTTTCCAATCATGTCTGGCAACCTGTCTAGGAGAAAGACAACTGTGAATTCAAAACTGGTTCTGTAGCCCCAGCAAAATGCATACTATACATCCACTGAAAATATTATGGGATTCACTATTAATTGTGCAACAGGAGTTGTGGATTTTATGATGTTAACTGAGGTCCAATAAAAAAAAAAAAAAAAAAAATTTGGTTACATGGAATCCATGAATGAGTGCAGATGGTTACAAAACAGTAAGATATTGGGGTCACTGATGTGTTAAGGCATACCAATGAACACAACCAACAGTGTTATGCACAGTTGTTAACTGGGGTCCATGACCTCATAATGTCTATACTACACTCAGACCCTGCCATCAACACCCAAAAATTGAAACCATGACTGATTGGACCATGATACCTATTGCCAATAGAGAGGTGTTGTGTTTGATGTTGTGGTGTTAACAATAGCATCTTGATGCCATCTTCTGAAGCTAAAGAACGCAAACCTGACCTGCTGGATATGTGCCTGGTACCTCGTGCATTGAATGCAGATGGGATTTGAACCAGGGTGGCTTGTCTGCTACTACAGGCAATTTTAGCTAGATGACTTTGGTCCAGTAGCATGCAGAAAGTGGGGGTTGGGATTGTACAGTGTGCAATGGTTCTAGGCATCCAATGAAAGAGTGAAATAAAACTTTACTTTTTAAAATTTGAAATTGTCTCTGTTGTATAAGTGCCCTACAGTCCCACAAGCTGGTGTCAATGTGGATCTGTGTTTTGATAAGCAAAACTGGAGTAGGCCCCCTACCTGAGTCTTAGGGGTATACAATCAAGAAGTTGGTCCCAGGCATCACCCAAACCTCTGCATGTCACTGCTCTGGTCATGATTATTAAGGACCTTGTCAGATACTGTGCTGTCCATAGCAGGCGGTAATATCTTTTGTTAGTTAAGCCCAGTATGCACGTGATACTGTAGATCCAGGGATGTTAAGTGTTCACATAATTTCTGATATCTCTTTTGTCTGGTACCTACACTCAATGTCATGCCTTGTTTGAATTCCAATAATTCATATCACCTTGTCATAAACAGCCTAGCTGGTGTTATAGGTACCTCCACTAAAATAGAACATAGCGTGATGAAAAAGACGCTAAACTTGATGAAAACAAAATTTAATCGTCTAAATGTTTGTTATTATTAAGAGGAAAGATCAAAGTATTTTGGGGGAATTTTTTTACATTTTTTAATTGTTCCTAGCACGTCCGAAATTTTCGTTAAAAATCTTTTCTTTTTTTTTTTTGAGTCAGCAAAATTGACCATTTTTTTTTTTCCATTTTATAAAAAAACTAGAAATCTCAATTTGAAATTCTTTTAAATATCAATTATCATTTTTTCAAAACTTATTTTAAGAAAATCAGAAATTATAATGTTTATTTAAAATATTTTGAACTTAGCTTCTGTGCTGAAAAGATGTACTTTATATTTACAGCCTGATTATAAACACAAAATTACATTTCTTAATTACTGCAGATCTTCTGATTAGTCAAAATGATACAACTTACAACGCGCTAAAAAAGATCTATCTCATAAGGAGACTTAGGAAACCTGATGCAGCTTTTAACTAATTTTATAATATTTTAAAAAATTAAATGTAAAAAATCTATTATAATTAAGAAATAACAAATAATTGTATTAAAAATTCATTTTCCATCGAAAAAATTTTTTGCTTTCAGAAAATATTGTCCATATTCATAAAAACAACTAAAAGCAAATAAAAGCATTTGAAATTAAATAATATCTTTGTTTTATTGAGTTTTGTATGTTATAATTCAGAGCTGATTTTCAGGTAGGGGCGGGGGTCCAATTAAAAACAAAAAAACATGATTTGCATTCCTCAAAGCCTTGTGCTTTTAACTATTGTAATCACTAAACCTGATGCGATCAAATTTCTAGCATTTCCATAAAATTAGTTGGGGTGGGGGCGGTAATAAATATAAAAAAAATATTTCTGCTATGACTTTAATAAAAAAAAAACATAATAATTTTGATCATCTGTGAATAGTTTCTGAAACATCCGACAATTATTTTTATTTTTGCAAGATTTTCCAAATTAATGTGTGTCACACAAAAAAAAATGTGCTAAAAATTGTATATGTTATTTTACTAGTTCCGGTGATACAAAGAGAAACAAGGTTTTTTTAATCAAAATTTAGAATGTTCTAAAAAGAAGGAAAAATTTTTAAAAATAATTAATATAAACTTTGATCTTTCCTCTTAATAATAAAATAAACATTTACATGATAAAATTTTGTTTTCATCAAATTTGGCATCTTTTTCATCATGCTATGCTCTTTTCTTTTCTTTTTTTTTTTTTTTTAAGCAATCTCACGGTCACGGAGGTACCTATGTTAACACTGACTCACCAGATGTGAGCTCACAAACAAATATAGGTTTGGGCTTTTCCATGACATCAAGATATGCTATTTCCCACCTACCATTATGTTTTCTTACTTACACAATTTTGGGTTTGTTAGTGTATGTTAGTAAATAATATTCATATATTGTAAGAACAGACTTTGCATGCTTAAAGTTCACAAACTGCAAAAAAGTTGTGACTTAAAGAAAATCTCTTTTTGAGTAGGGAATAAAATTTTAAACATATTAAAAGATATATTGGTCCAATTTATAGAAATATTACACATACAGGATATCAGTGTTTCAGTCTAAACATGGGAACTTCAAATCTTAATCTTTTTAAAAGCATTAACATTGATACATAATATCTCTAACTTAGTTTTAGCATGTGATTTAAAAACTTTCAATTTAAAAGCCACTTTTAATGGAAAATAATGCCATAGACAATCTTTTTCTGAACTGACCAAAAGTTATGTTTTGTTAATGACCTGAATTTATGGTCAATTTTTATTCTCATGAAAACCATAAATAAAATTTCTTGTAATGAAAAAAAAAAAAAAAAAAAAAATGAATTTAAAAATTAACAAAATTCTCTTCATCAGTTTTATTTAATACAATTCAATATATAAACACCATACACACACACACACACACACACATCTATAAAGTGAAGTAAATGTATGTATTTCAGTAGCAATTTTTCTCTTAAAAAAGCACAACCAAGTAGTTTTGTTACTTTTTTTTCTCTTGTTTCCTTTTTTCCCGGTTCTAATGAGAATATGAATTGTCTATAGAATCCAATTTAAAAATTTTCAACCATTCTCTCATTAATATTAATAAGTATTTACGAGTTCAGATGAGCATTATGTATTGTTGACAAATCTGGAATTTTTAGAGTTTAAAAATTCCTGAAGTCTTCAAGATTTATGTTTTTTTGTTAATGTCCAAAAGAATTGTTGTAAACATTCAAAGTGGAACTTCTGGACAATTCTAATTCTTAAAAGAACCCAGAAATAAAAATAAAACAAAAAATGAATTGAAAAATTGACAAAAGTCTGTTCAAAAGTTTTATTTAATGCAAACTGCTCAAAGGAGAAAATGCTGCCTAAATTTAGTTTTTATATATAAAAATGGACACTGAGATCAACACCGAGTGGCAACAGTTTGTTTCATGCTTCAATGCAATCTTCAGGCCATGTTAAAAAGTAAAAGGTTTTGTCACCTAGCTGATGTTACCTTCAGCATTCCAACTTCCTACGTCAAATTTCATAGAGCGGTTTTTTTGTGGCAGGAATCACTCTGTCTCATCAGGCAGTATCAGCAATTGACTGTTTATACTTCTCGATTTTTTTTTTTTTTTTTTTTTTCCTTTTTATATTCACTTTTCACTGGTGCAAGTTTTTTTTCTGTGTTCGTGTGCATAAGCGTAAAGTGTCACAGTTATTTGTCCTTTTTGTCAATTTACACTCCTTATTGTTTTTTGTTTTTTTTAACCTTTTCACCTTTTTTCTTCCAGTTGTAGCTATTTTGACTTGGTTTTCCAGACATATACTGTCGTTGTATGAGTGAGTAAGTGAGAGAGACACGTTTGTCTGTTAAACCTGACTACTATTAATGTAGTTATAATTAGTGTATTTTATTGATTTTATCACATATAAAGATTAATGATCGGAACTATTTTTTTCTATTTTGAGTTTTACTTTTGTTTATGTGAAAGTGAATGCAGGACTTGATCCAGTGAATTAAAATCAGGCGGGTGAAAACTGGATGTTATTTAAATACTTTTAAAATTGCATTTTTTTCTATTATTACTCAATGCATAAGACATGCAATTAAAATTAACTGCTTGACTAAATGTGTCCATTTAAAATCCTAATTGTCAAACTGAAGAAGATAAAAAATTTGTTTCATTTTTTTTTTTTTTTTTATAACGGTTTCAAAAACCTGAAACTTTAATAGAAAACACATTGTTTACAAGCATTTAGCATATTCTAAGGGAAATTTTAGTGCTTCACATTTTATGAGTGAATAACACTTTAACCAGATAAATATCATGTTACTTCATGGAATAGGGTAGTAGTCACATATCCAACATTAGATTCTATCTTACACATTTATAAATCTGTCATTTGTCTGTGCATTGAATATTTCTGCCACATCTAGTCCAGCGTTTCTGCTATGTATTTAAAGATTCTTGATAAAATCCAGAAAAGTATCTTAAATGTTATTGGTCCTGATTTGTCATCTCAGCTTCAGTCACTTTTCCAATGCCATAATAAAGCTTCCCTGTTCCTTTTCTATAAATATTTTCATGGTAGTTGTTCTGATGAACTTTACTTTGTGGTACCTAGACTTTAAGAATTTAAGCGCAGTACTAGATTGGCAACAATGTCTCCTCATTTTACAGTTGAACAGGGCTAGATGTAACTGTAAGTTCTATGCTTCTATAGTTTCTTCTCTTGTATTTCTCACCTGTAGACCTCTATTCTGGCCTCTTGCTTCCCACTCAACTTTGATCTTCAAAAATTTAAATGCAATATCAGTCATTATCTTTTGTCCTAATTTCTGTTCTTTTATCATCATCTCTCCTTAATGTTTTTCTTTTTCTCATATTTTTTCACACTCACTAATGCCTTGTGTTTTGGTAGCTTGTGGAGAAATGATTAAAAAAAACAAAAAAGGATAAACATCATCCATCTTTCCCTCATCTTGATAATAACTAGAAGTATGGTTGAAAATGGCAGATAACAAATGGTTGGATAATATTTACATTCATTTTGTATTACTTTCTTTGTCTATGTATGGACTTTAATCAAAATTTGTATTAAAAAAGAATACTGCCTAAATGATAGGCATTATCATTTGCAATAGATAAAGAAAAAGAAACAATATGAAATTAGTTAGACACATTTCTAGAGTGGCAGTAATTATTTTTGAATGATGTCTTTGGTAAATTCTGTATCATCATGTCTATGATCTTTAACTATTGTATCAACTAGGTCTTCTTTATTAATAGAGGTGGCAAATTTCAAACCAAAGCTAAGGGCTTCCAGTTCAGTATTACATAGATTTTTAGATACCCAAACACATTTTTAAAAATTTAAATTTCAGTGACCTCTTCTCTTTGCATATATAGAATCACATAACTTTAGTACAATGAAGACCTAAAGGATGAAATGCGTCACACAAAAACTTTTTACCCCACTTTGTCATAGATTTTCCTAAAATTGTCCTGATATATAAAAATTTTATATATGGTTTTCCTATACTATTTACATGGAAAAGTATCAAACACTAAAAAAAAATACAAAAATCTATTAATATTGACCAATTCATTTAAAAACCAGAAATTTAATTTTCTTCACTTTGCTCCTTATCACAACATTCCAGTTTGGCATATCCTCTTATTAACTCTTAAATGGTAGACATCATCAGTTGATGTTTCAATGGAGATTAGTGGATATCATCAATTGATGATTTAAACTTTGTCCAACAATACAAGCATCATTTATTCATGAGATGCATTGAGGAAAATGTCATCCCATGATGTACACATCAGATATTAAGAACCTGACATCACATTTTTCCAACCTGTACATTTTTTTTTTTTTTTTTTTTTAAGTCATCTACTAAAAAAAAAAAAATAAAGTAAGTAACTTTTAACAATGCTAAATATGCTGAACTAGAACTCCTCAAAAAAAGAATGTTATATCAAAATCAGAAATGGCTTATTTACAACAGACAATAAAATATATAAGCAACAATAAGATTACAATATAAATTCAACACCCTATCTATCAATAGCAAATGGAAATACATTGAATGACTAGACCTAATAGAAAAATCTATGTAATACTGAACTGGAAGTCCTTAGCTTTGGTTTGAAATTTGCCACCACTATTAATAAAAGAGACCTAGTTGATACAATAGTTAAAGATCATAGACATGATTATACAGAATTTATCAAAGACTTCATTCAAAAATAATTACTGCCACTCTAAAAAGGAACTATGAAAGAACTCTACCACAGAGACACTTAAATGCACTAGCAAAAAATAATGAAATTCACATCATCTCTTCTATAAAACTATTCTTTAGCTAAAAGCAATTTGGCAAAATTTAACATTCATAAGCACAAAAAAGTGTGTCAAAAGGGCAGTTTTTTCTCTTGACACCATTAATACTGTAGACTCTATGGCAATTTTTGTTTAAAAAAAAAAATAAGAAAAGCTATTTTCAGAATTTTGATAAAACCCAAACATTTTCGTGTATTTTATGTATTCACTTTTTTCTCAAGAATTGACAACAAAAAAATTAAGCACTATTCTTGCAATTAAACAGTTTAATAAATAGTTTAATGTTTTTTTTTTTTTTTCTGTTCTTGAGGGGGGAAAATAAAGGAAAATCCAGATGCTCGCAAACTATTTTAATGAATTTGTCACAAGAGCAAATGAAAGAAATGCTTAGAATTTTTTTTCCAAATTTATAATTAGTTACTTGTTATGTATTTATTTAAATTTTATGTTTGGACATTTTATAAATTTATGAATAAAAAAATTTTCTTTTCTTTATAATATGGTAAATAACAAATGTCACATTGTAGTTGGGTTACATATTTTTATAAAGTTGTAAATGTAAAATTATTCTTGTAAATAAACAGGATAATTAGATAATGTTTAATTCTTTTGATGCTGATTCTTGAGAAAGAATGTTTTAAAACAATAAGAATTGCTGATGGAGAATACAATAATATCAGTTTCAAGAGAAAAATTCTTGAACACATTTTTTGCAGGTATGAATGCTAAAATTTGCCAACAATTTGAGTAATATGAGAAGACAAATGATTGTTAGTAACATGAAAAGGGGGAAAATATCGGAAATCTGAGACTTATTCATGCACTGCAGATAGCATCATAACCTAGCTTTTCTGTTTCCTGTTTCAACACAATATTCAGGATAGCCTGAATATTGCATTTGAAGTACAAAACAGACTGTTGCCACTTGGTGTTGACCTCAGAGTCCATTTTTATATTTACAAATGCTCTCTCTGATATTGAACACTTTTACACATAAATATAACGTACCTTAAAACTATCCTTATTGTGTTAATTTGCTTTTCATCCCTTTTTTTTTTTTTTTTTTTTTTTTTTTAGTTGTGGTGCACATCCGTTTTATTTCCCTAATGAAGCTCTGAATGAATGATAATTAGTTGGCCTTTTCATTTTTTTTCCTCTCAACCTTTTTTCTCCCCCTTTTTCAAGTTGCTGTTTGTTCCTCCCTTCTTTCTTAAATTGCATGGATCAGTTTCAGCAATCAGCATATTCTTAATTTTTTTTTTTGTAGTTGAGGGAAATTGCAAATGACTTTTTTGATGAGTGTGAGCCAAAGTTTGCCAATGTCAATATCTGTACAACACTTGTGACTGAGATAGTTGCATATATTATCATTCGCTGCATTTTTGTTCTCAAGCCCAGTAAAATCCAATGATTTGGTTTCCAAAGTAAACAAGCCTTTTTTCCATGAAAGATTGGCTTTACACAATCTTCCTCTCATATATAACACTGAAAGTGCAGTGGTTTTAGTTTAAATATCTCTTTCTCCATCCAACATTTCAAATTTTCTTTAATTCCGTTTCAGGTTTTAGGGAATTCCTTTTTTTCCCCCATTGTCAGTATAGAATTCTGTTTTTGCTTCATTATAATACTTGGCAAGAAAGTGTTATAAATGTTATTAAAACAAGAAAATAAAATTATTAAAATTTTTAAAAGCCAAATTTGTAAAATTTGGCTTTCTGAAATAACAAACTGCACTCCCACCTCTGTCATCATATAGGAAAAAGAAAGCATAAAACAAAGACAAAACTCCTTTTTTAATTAAATCAAGCAAACTTTGTGAAACTTCCTAAATACTTTAAACTGTAAGGAAACAGTAAGGGGGTGTGTTAAAACTTTACTGACTTTATCCTTTGATGTCTGTTGTGTGTGTGTGGGGGGGGTTAGTGAGTTAAGAAAGGCAAACATAGTATCAAATAAAAATGTCAGTTGGCAAATTTAATTGTAAGAAAAAAGAAAATTTCCATTTCAAAATCACGATTTCCATTTCAAGTAGGCCATTCCATTTTCTGTTTTAACAGAAAATAAGTCCCTCCACAGTTGTTATAATAGAAATTAATGTTAACTCTTTCTCATATCAGGAGGCTTGTTCATTTTTTTTTTTTTGTATCCCTTTCTCATTTTAATACAGCTAGGAGTACAGACATTTTGCCTCAGCATTTCCCTTAGTACCCAGTTTAATCAAGCAGAGTAGTTCAAAATGGAAGAAAAAGATATGTGTTTCAAGAATGGCAGGAAATTTCCACCCAAATACCATTAAAGGAAAAAGAGCCTCTACTGTAGTACAATGACAACAAAGAAATATAGATTATTATTCATTTTGATTATATATAGAGTTTTACTGTGTGTGCTTTGCTATTTTTTGCCTTTTTAATTAGCGAACCAAACTGGAAGTAAAAATTGATTATTTATTTTATTTTTTTATACAAGTCTTTTGGAAATAAATGTCAAATTTCATTAAACCCTGTTGTGGCAAGCAAGACTTATGGGATTTTTCTTCACAGACGAAGACAAGATTCTAAGCAACAGATGTGCTTCTACAGAAGAATGTTGAATATCATAAACTGAACATGTGAGCAACAAGAAAATTTTAAGGAAAATGGAAACAAAGCAGTCATATGTACATAGGATCAGAAAGAAAAAGCTGAAAATTATGGACACATAATGAGGAAAGAGGGGTTGGAGAATTTGACACATACAAGACATTGAAAGCAAGAGAAACCGTGAATAATCTACCAAACTAGTTGTGTAAATGGAT